>JASAND010010149.1:0-45361 GCA_030248195.1 Trissonchulus latispiculum
CAATCCTCAAGTACGTAGGAGAAGGAGAAAGAAAAAGGGGAAACAGCAGCGCACCTGGCTGCCTTGTCGTCTGGGAGGCAGACGACCTCCCAGACAAAGAAAGAAGGGAAGAAAGAAAGGAGAAAGTTAGTACAAAGCTTTTTTAGAAGTCCACTTTTAGGACTTTCCTTTTCCGTAAAGTAAGATTACGAAACAAAAGCTAATCTTACTAAAACATTTTTGTTTATAACTTACTCAATATTGGGAGTTAAAACGTGGGGATTGCATTTTTAGAAATGGGAGAAATTTCTCTTTCATATGAGCCTAAGTTGTGTTACCGACTAAAAATTCATTTCTTACGTAATATTTAGCTAATTAACAGAAATTAAGCCTAACTAACACTAATTAACATTGTTAATAACAGATTAAAGCCTTAAAACATTGCAGAACACGAATTATTGCAAATTAGCACACTTAGGTACTTATTATGCTTAATTTCTTACGTACTACATGATTATGTGATTATTTTGTTAAACCATCTTCTAATGTAGGTTATTAAACAATGAAAAAGTACTTTTGAAGACTACCGACAAAGATTATTGCATTCTTTTCAACTAAAGATGTTGAATTCTTTCCACGATAACTACACATTTTGGTTTTAAGCCAACACTGGGATTCCTGGATTTTTTAATGATTCTTCTTTGTTTATTAAACTCTGGCAATGGAAAGGGAGAGTGACCGCACCCGGGTCACTGAGGGAAAGGACACCTGTCCTTTCGAAAAGGGGAATCTTGGGATTGACTTATAATCATTACTTTAAGTATAATAGATCATTGTTTTGGGCTAATTAACTCTAACTAAGCTTGTAGGTGCCCCTCCATTGTGCTAGTAATAGGATAATTTTAAGCTTTTCCTCTTGTAAGGACGATTGGATACTCAATTGGAGCTGGCAACTCTGATTTTAACAATCATACAATTACAATTAATTATGGCTTGGACACAATATCAAAACTAAAACTTAACACAGGCAGGATTTTTTTAGATTCCGTTTTGTGTAGAAACTTCTTTTGGAACGATGACCAATTAGAAACTAGCTTTTTAACCACTTTTGAGCACAAGATCTAAGTCATTCCATTACATATAACATTTATGCAATAAACGTTCTTAAACATCCTATCCTGGTACATACGTATATAAGCCTTCATTCCATTCTAGCAGAGATAATTGGAAGAGAAAGTTTTTAAAGAAAATATTCAGCGATATTGGTATGAGAAAGTTGCATCAAAAAATGCAATTGAAGTATGTCGCATAAAGACTCATAGCCTGTGGCTTCGTATATATAATACTATAGTAATTGCCTGATTGATTGACAAACATCGTCGATTCTTAACATCACTAAGGCAATATATAGAGAGCGGGGGTTTGGGGGCGGCAGCCCCCAAAATTTGAGAATTTTTTGAAAAGCCACTGTTAAAACGTAATAGAAACTTTGTATTCTTGTTAAATTTGAGTGCTACTTCCACATTTTGGCTTGGTCATTCCGTCGTCATTTTTATTTTGGCGTTGTCAAAACTATTGTTCATTTCTGCAAACGACGCTGTTTTTGACCAAAAAAACCTAGCCACTAGAGGGCTTCTCTTCTTGGCTGCTCTGCCCACAATACGCGAATGTACCCCGTTTGGGAGGGGGGTCGACCAAATCGACAGCGCTTACCCTCCTCCGTTTGGTGGGGGGGAGGGTAGCCAAAAAGAGGTCCCCGTTTGGTGGGGGGTAGCCAACAGCCAATCAGATTGCAGAAACCCCTCCTCCGTTTTGGGCGGTCTAGCAAAGGATTACGGTAGTTTTTGTTCTATTCGAAAATGGGTCCCCGTTTGGTGGGGGGTAAGCCAAAAAGAGGTCCCCGCCTGGTCGAGGGTAGCCAACAGCCAATCAGATTGCAGAAACTTCCCCTCCGTTTGGGGGGGGGTCTAGCAAAGGATTACGGTAGCATTTGTTCTATTCGAAAATGGGTCCCCGTTTAGGGGGGGGGTCGCCAACAGCTAATCAGAATGAGCCAAACGTAGCCTGCCTGAGCGAGCCCCCCAAAACGGGGACCTCTTTCAGCGACGCCCCCCCGTGGCGGGAACCACTTTTGGCTACCCCCCCCCCCACCAAACGGGGACCACTTTCGACTACCCCCCACCAAACGGAGGGGGATATACCTGTCGACCCCCCCCCCCCAAACGGGGGAACATTCGCGTATTGGGGTCGGAGCACCGTTACGCAATGCCAAGAAGATTAGCCCTCTAGTCGCTTACTCTTCTTCTAATATTATAGAAGAAAATCATGGACTCTTGATAGCAGCCTATGGGACAGCCGTTGTAAGGTAATTATGCCTCAGATAATTGGCATTTGTGAAGACATTCAAGTTGAAGCCCTTAGTTTAATTATACGATTTGCATAGCTCAAGAGACAAGTGATTCTTTGATTTTTACAAAAATGACAAGTTTTGGACTCCAAAATAAGAAAATTAGTAATATCTCACGATAGCGAAAAGCTAAAAAGTTACTTTGAAAAGCAAAAATGTAGAAAACAACAAGATCTTTCGAATGAATCTAATTATAGCTATGCGACTATTGTCCAGCTGTCAAAAATCGGTAAAAGCTGCACTGAACGGAGGCGTCGAAGCTTTGAAGCGGGTTGCGGGAGGGTGTTCGAATGTTTAAAGGGCTTATTTTGGAAAGTTTAATCAAATTTGATCTTGATTTGGACCATCAATCCACAATACATGCCCAAAAGGAATCGCTCCCTTCAGGTGCTGGTATCCTTTTATGCAGTGATTTTGTGGTGATTTTCTAAAACGCCATAACTTTCGCCGTTTTGGAAGTTCGAAAGAGCTTTATACATCGCTTTAAAGCTTGTAAAAAATTAGGAAAAATTTGCCAAAAGTTTCTGACATAACGGCTAATTATAGACCAAGCATTTTTGAATATCGATTTCTCAAAACTGCCGGATTTCTCACAACAAATTGGCCAAAAATTTTTGTTTCGTCAAAGTTTCAAAATTTATTTTTGTGTCATGATATTATAAATGACATACGAGCCGAAGGAAGATTTCTGGATTTGGCTCGGCTTTCTGGATTTCTGGACGTTCGAGAAAATCTGCCAAACGCACCGTAACACAAAATTTCGCAACTTCGCATTATGTTTTCTTGCTTCATTTTCTCAAGTTGGCAACAACTTGGTGGTGGTATCCTTTTGTGCAGTGCTTTTGTGGTGATTTTTTGAAACGCTATAACTTTCGCTATTTTAGGAGTTGGAAAGAGCTTTATACATCGTCTTAAAGCTCATAACCTGTACATTCCCATGAGCTTACGAAACTAGCAGAATTAGCACTAAACTAGCAAAAATTTTCTGACTGACATCTGACAGGCTGAATATAGAGCAAGAATTTTTGAACATCGATTTCTCAATACTGTAGAATCGGCCAAAATGTTTTCCTGTGACATGATATGAAGGACATATGGGCTGAGGGACATTTTTGGATTTGGCTCAACAAGCCTCAATACTCCAGATAATCCGGCAAATGTGCGGTGACACGAAATTTTGCAACTTTGTAGTCAGTTTTCTCGCAACTGGAGATGTTTTAGCTCAAACCAAGAAAAATGACCCTCCGTAATAGTGCGAATTTTCATCCAGCCAAACATCACGCAAATTTATTGGGTAGTTTCTGAGAAATCGATGTTCAAAACAAAATAATCTAACCGCAGTTTTGCCAAAATGGTATTTCGGCGAATTCTCTAGGTTAAAGCAACTAATCACAGCTAACAGGCATTTGTAACAAAACTAAGCTAGGAGTAGGGGTCCTATTCGCTGCTACACAGAGGCAGACAGCGAGAAGATTAGGATCAAATCTTAGGTCTATGGACTATGCAAGCCTAGTCTAGAGATTAGACTGAGTTATCTCAAAATTAAATAGAAGATTGGAGGTTCTAGAGTGTGTGTATGTCCGACTCTACTCGTAAGATTACATTAACCGACTGCATTAAAAATAGGAGAAAACTAACATATTTCGCGAGTTTATTTCATAGAAATCAAAGATACAATTTTCAACAGGTTTTGATATAAAATACTGTTCAATTCACAAAAGCTAACTTAAACAAACAAAGTTTTACCTTCTAAGCAAATCGAAATTGCGACGACCAATAATCACATAAAATAATAAAGCACCCCCCAGATGGGAAACCCCCACAAAACTGACCATTCGCTGACTCTCCCATACTAACACTGAACTTAGAAATTTGAATGCGCACCTTTTATAACGCGCAATTGTGGAGGATTAAGCGCTTACTTAAGAAGATTAAAATACAGACTCTACATGCAATCCACCTATGTAGTTATTGTTGCTAGTAAACCTATAGTTAAGTAGCGTGATCAACTGTGTTAGCAGTTAGCCTACAGCGTATCCTGCGTTCTTTGGACCTTTAACTTTATCAGGTTATGGTCCCAGTGTGCTAATCTTAGGCCTATTTAATTTTTTCCTCATTTCCCTCGTAGTCCTGTTTGTGGTTTGCCTTCAGGAATCACATGGTATGGCTCAAGGATCGACGAAAAGCCATTTGGTAATTGACAAACTCAATGGAAATAACTTTTCGATATGGAAATTTAAAATGCGAATGGTTTTGGTCGACAAGGACTTATGGGGTCATGTGGACGAGACTGAGATTCTACCGGAGAATGCAGGTGAGAACGTTGTGAGAGAATTTACAAAGAAGGATAACTAGCGACAATCGCATTGGGTTTGGGGGACAATCAGATCTTCCTAGTAAAGTCTGCCCTCACCGCAAAGGATGCCTGGGATTCCTTGAAGAATCATTACGAAAAAAGGTCGCTTTCTAAATAACTGTATCTCAGGAAGAGAAGAAGTTATTCCGTTTGGTCATGGAGGAAGGAGAAGATATGATAACACATATCAACAAAGTCAAGGATTTGTCCGATCAGTTGGCGGCGCTAGATGCGCCGCTGTCCGAAGACGACTTGGTAACGACTTTGTTGGCAAGTCTACCCGATTCATATAGTTATCTCATAACAGCTTTGGAATCTAGAACTGGCGAACTTACTCTTGACTTTGTGCAAGCACGTTTGCTCCATGAAGAGTCCGACTTCAGAGTTCATATAGAGGTGTGAAAGGAAAGCCAAACAAAGGATTTATCTGAAAGCGAGCATCCTGAAAAAGCTCTTCTGCTTAAAAGACCTGGAAATCAACAAGAAAGACAAAAATTCAATTCATTAATTCAAGAACAATTCAAGACTATGAATTTATTTTCGGTTAGGGCTGTTACAAACCGGGGAACGTTGGTCAAGTTTACAGGGTCCAGGTGCTTTATTTACCAGAAAGGAAAGCTGTTGGGGTCTGGCTCCTTTAGAGGAGAACTGTATTACTTAGACTGTAGTGAACTGCATACAACAGCAGCAGCTGCGGGGGTTAATGGTGTTAAACTCTGTCATAAACGGCTGGGACGGCTGAGCTGGGATAAGCTAATGCATAAGAATAAAGCTGTTAAAGGTTTGTTACTCAATCCTAAAGACAATCTTGTGGGCGTGTGCGAAGACTGCGTCAAAGACGTCAAAGACAATACATAAAGAAGTGTACCCCAAAGTAAGAAGTGTACCCCAAAGTGTAGCTTTAGAAGAAAGTGCTACAGAGGAAATTGTGGCGATAAATCCCAGGCGGTCATCCAGAAATAGAAGACCTCCCGAAGAGCAGCGTGAGAAAAAGCCATGGTTTTCCACATGGATGGTTGCTGACAGAATGATGGAAAGATCCGTTCATTATGCTTGTTTGTCAGGCAATATAAATGTACCAAGAACGATCACCGAAGCTCTGGATAGCAAATACGGAAAGAAGTGGAAGCAGGGGACGTTAAAGTCGTTTACTGTCCATCCAGCGAGAATTGGGCTGGCACCATCACAAAACCGTTGCCTAAGACCAAATTCCTGGAACTGCGTGAAAAACTCGGGTTAAACAAAGTTGCGCTTAAGGGGGAGTGTTGAGGATTAAGCGCTTACTTAAGAAGATTAAAATACAGACTCTAGATGCAATCACCTATGTAGTTATTGTTGCTAGTAAACCTATAGTTAAGTTGCGTGTTCAACTGTGTTAGCAGTTAGCCTACAGCGTATCCTGCGTTCTCTGGACCTTTAACTTTATCAACAATTAGCTAGCAAGCCTGTGACTTTACACAAAATCTTGCATTTAGCGGTTGCATGAATTTTCATTACTTTGACTAGAAAACGAAGGAAATGACGAATATTTTCACAGAATACCTCTTTTGAAACACGCGACCCCGCCGCGGCCAAGGGCTCAAGGGTTAGTAATACAACAGAATTAGCCTACGTACCCTAGCTACTAGTATAGATAAAACGCGTTTTAAGAAGACAAAGGCAAAAGATAAAAATTTGCGTATCCCTCGAGTCCGGATTCCCGGGGACACTGCTCGGGCCCCACATATACACATACATAGGGGATTCCGAAGCTATTGATAGAACTTCTTCACGCCAAATATGATGGAATAGGCTTCCATTTGAGAGTATTCCTGTTCCTGCTTCAATCATTTTTCTCCACATGGATATCGATAAGACAGAACTGCTCCTATTCCACTTTGAGAAGCATCTGTTGCCAAAACCACCCGAAGCTTTGGATCATGGTGACAAAGTGTTTTAGAATTTACCAAAACATTCTTTATTTCCTGAAAAGTTTTATCTTGTTCTGAACCCCATTCCCACTTTACATCTTTGGATAGCAGCTTCACAAGAGGTTGTGTCAAAAGAGATAAATTGTTTATAAATTTCCCATAGTATGTGACCATGCCGAGGAAACTCTAGCTGTGTAATAGTCGTGAGAGGTGGAATTCTTTTAATGGTTTCGACTTTTTGTGTCATGGGATTAACACCTTTAGCTCTTACCAGATGACCAAGGAAAGGAACCTGTTCCAACATGAAATTCCATTTTGCCAACCCAAGCTTTGCACCGTTATCTCTTAGCCGTATAAAAACGTTCTTGAGGTTGTCTAGATGCTCCGTTTCGTCCTTTACTGTGACAATAATATCAGGGATGGAAACTGGGTCACTTTTTGTGACCCATGACCCACACGACCCAAATGCAAATTTGACCCAGACCCAAGGCGACCCATAAAATTTTAAAATTTGGTGACCCAGACCCAAATGACCCAAACGTTTTCGTGACCCAGACCCAACTGACCCAAGAATTTTTGTGACCCAGACCCAAATGACCCAATAGATTAACGTGCCCCAGACTGATTTTACCTAAACGTGGTTGTCCTTTTGTGCAGTAATTTTAAAACACCGTAAATTTTGAAAAGAGGCAAGAATAAGAGATCTTTTACGCTTTCCCCCAGCCTTAACTTTTGATTTTTTGAATCCAGAATAAGTACATTTCACTCTTTTTGTGAAACTAAATCGACAGTTTGTTTTTTACAAAAATCAGTTAAACATGGACCGGCGGTTTTCAATTTCGATTCATTAGATTTGCAACCTCAGACAAGGACCCGGTTTTTATTTAAAGAAAATGTGAGACGAGGGATCTCTCGCGATTTCCCCAAAAGCCATAACTTCTGATTCTTTTTTTAACCTTTGATTAACTTTTGCTCGTCCTGGCCTGGAAGCCCTATGAGGTCAACTAATGTGTGATAGTATAAACTAGGAGTGAGCGACACTCTAGGTCCACTCCACACACTGCAATATGAGAACCCTATGCGGTGGAAAGTTTGTAGCATGTATTCAAAAAGTTGATACTCAAGATCACTGGTAAAAGCTAAGGGTCTAACGAAATTTCAAAGCTTTTCTTGTTATGATTCTATATTTCAAAATCCATAGAAATGTGTTCACCATGTTACGTGGCTTTTACTATATGAACCCGCTGAAATAAAATGGCTGGCCAAGGCAACTCACACTTAATTCGAGTATTTCTGCGAAGCGGGTAATAAATTCAATAAAATGGTTAGTGATCGCGCCGAAGGCGCGAAAATTTTTTAAGGAACACTGGGTTTTATTTTAAAATTGGCTAAATTTCCACCAGAAAAATTGAAACTGGAAGCTACTTTAAAGATTGGCAAGACCCTATGACCCAGACCCAAAATGACCCACTAAAATTTGCTGACCCAGACCCAAAGTGACCCACAGGAAGCTTGACCCAGACCCATATTGACCCAACGGTTTCACAAAATTAGTGACCCAAGACCCAGTGACCCAAGCAAAAATGGCGACCCAAACGACCCATGACCCAATGACCCATGACCCAGTTTCCATCCCTGAATAATATCATCCAGAAGCCAACCCGTTCCAGAATATCCTGAAAGGATTTGATCCATTTTCTTCTGGAGTAGGGCCGGGGCCGAGGCTACACCAAAGGGTAACGCTTGAAACGAAACAAGCCTCTGTGCAATTACACGTGCACTTTTGCTTGCTTCATTTTGCGAATATTGGTTGTACGCCCACTACATGTCCAGAATGTTAAAGAGCACAAAAATAAGTTATTTCCTAGGTTTCGGCTATTTACGTAAAGGATTAAAGCAGTATTAGTCAAAAATATCCGAAAGGAAACCATCGCCTTAAATGGTTTTATTCCTACTTTAGGATCAATTTGTAACATGAATTACGCTGACAGCTATGTCCAATACTTGTCAGCGTGCCAATTGGGACACTCAAACCCCGAATTTCACAAAACAGAGATTTTTAAACGTACTCGTACTCAAATTGTACACAGTTGATGGCTCGTAACGTTCGGAGAACTGAACGAAACAACTCAAAATTTAAACTTGGTATGCACAACGGAATGGCTAGCTTATGTGTGGAAATCCGTTGCCTAAACGTTTTCGTGATGGACCTCCCTTAACTCGTTCATGAATAGGATCACACCAAATTTAATCTTCTCGCTAAAACGAGTTAAGAGATAACCTTTGCTCCACAAAGAACGTAGGTACTAGGTACGGCTCGAGTGCCCTGCCCTATCGTATCACTGTTTATCTTGCTCGACATTTGCTTTGCGCTAACCTTTTGAAATTCACTTTTAAGCATTTCCTAAAAGACTCATGTATATTTTTACACAAACATTACAGCAAACATCACTGTACATCATCAATTCCATTGAAAAATTTCGGATATCGCAATCGATTCAGATTGTTTTGTGAATCGAATTTTGCGTTCAACCGGTCTGTCGGTGTTACACAAACATTGTCACCGGGAAAGGCCGAACGAAAAACGTAGTTCAGCCGACAGCCCCGGCCATCAGATAGAAACTGTCGTTGGAGATTTTGTTTGCGAATATCCTCGGCTTGACTGGGATGGACGCAAACAAAATCTCGATCGTCAATCAGGCGCCACAGATATCCAGGCTGACAGGCGTTCAGTCCGAAGGTCGATCCGATAAAGGCGTCGAGATCGGATCGATCTGAGTATTGGCGATTTTGCTGATGAATCAGTGATTTTCCTGCCTCCGTGATGCAGCGAAAATCACTGATTGACGCTTTTCGAGGCACGTAACCCGACGGGCAGTTCGGGCCAACAGCGCTGGGATGCGTTTGCCCGATCACCTGTGCGCGCGACCGCACCGTGACGCAAACGTTATCCAACGGATCGAGTTGTCGAGGAATCTCGTCTTCGGCACAAATCGACGGATGAAAATCCGTTTCCACCAAAATTTCCGCAAAATCCGCTGCCAGCCGTTGGATTCGAATAGAAATTTGTGGACTTGCGTTTTCTGGCGACGAATTTAGTCGATACACATATTGATCGCCAGCTTTCCAGCCCAGTTGAGTGTCACTTTTCGGAATTAAGTACGAAAACAGATAATCTTGTTTTTCCCGAATTTGGTGAATGATCACGAAATTTTCCGGTATCCCTTGATCCAGTTTGTCTTTGGTTCGATACTCTACTGTAAAAGTCTTCTGGGAATTTCGGCCATCATAAGGAATATGCAACAGCAACGGTCCTCGCGTGAAGTCGTATTTCTGCGACAGACTTGCGAGCCGGTAGGTTTTCGTTAACCTTCCCTGCCTGGGCAGGACCAGCTCCATTCTAGATCTGGGCAGCCAACCCAGATAGTCCAGATGGGGCCCGCTGAGCCCAGGACCGTTCATGCCGTAGCCGTCTGCGTGCATGAACGCGTTCGCCGTGCTCATCAGATCAAATTTATCGTCATACTCACCCGGTTGAGCATGAGGATAAACTTTGATCTGACGATTACTGAACGAGTGCCCGATATTCAGGTCGTGCACCATTTCATGAGCCAGCGCGGAGCTCATGAAATAGCTCGGAGTAAGGAGAACTCCGTGCTCCCGACAGAACACAGCGAAACTCCCATCATTTACGATGATAATCGGATTGGGAGAAACGTTGAATTTCATCGATCGAGCCGTTTCATAGCAAAGTTCCTTCGTTTTTAGAAACAACTTTTGAGTACTGTCCTTTTCCGAGCCGTATTTGGTGTCCATCGAAGCGAGAACTTCAACCGTTTGTTTGGAGTAGGGAATCTGGAACCAACCGAAGATATTCGACTGATCCAGCGTGAAAAGTCCGTCCGACATTTGCTGAAAAACGGCTCGAATTGAGCCGCTCGAGCCCCCTTCATAAATCCAGTCTGAAAAATCTTTCGCCGGCCTGGGCTCCGAGTCAATACCGTAAAATTTGCAGAGCAGTACGCTTTGAGGAAAATTGCCTCGCACGGGAATTGCGTAAATCCACTTAAGAAAATTTAAATATAAGATTACGTAAATAAAACGAAACATTTTAGGGTGATGGTTAAAAAAATATCGTCAAAGAAAGTGTTTTAGTGAACACAAGAAGTTTACTTGCTGTATGTGATATAGTCTAATAGTTTTCCCAGTGTCTTTAATTTAATTTCGGGGTTAAATGTCACTTGAACAGTTTCTAAATCGACATATTTTAAAATTAGGAAAACTTTAAAATGTGCTAAAACAAGTTTTCTCTTCCAACCTTAGGTGATAAATTCCTGTAAACTGGGATGACTACAAAATAATTACTATTAAAAGGTTATACACTAATTTGGTCAGAATGAAAGATTCGTGGCAGCAGAAACGGAAACTGCATTATTCTGGTATTTCGATAGACTTAACAAATTAATATTAATGCAATTAATATTAATATGTCCTAATATCAATTATGTGTTGGATAATCCGAATTTTCCCTTAAACTGTGGACTCTTACTGTAGCGCTTCGACCAATCGCAGGTAAAACGACTCAGACTCAAGCGTAGAACATCAGCGAACTGACAACTGGTCTCCTGATATTGACACAGAAGTAAACAATTGTTTCTGCCGAGGATCGAACCTCGGCCCATTAGCTCCAGAGTCAGTCCAGCTGAACTTCCATAGCAGGCTTATCAGTTTGCTTAGCTGCCAAAAATACCTTGTATACAAGTTGTGTCTGATTTTGCCAGTTGGTGTGCAGAATAGGTGTGCCAGACATGGCTGGAGCATATAAGTTTAGGAATATAGGCGTGGGTTAAAGGTAGGAGCGGATTTGTTCCTTGGTCCAGCTCCTCAGACTAGTTTCAAATGTTTTGCAAAAATTCTTTCTTTTTCGGAAAATTTAACAACATTTCATCTGATTATCTAACATTATCTAACATTATAAACATTATGAACTGCAGCATACGGCATAGTATATATTTATTTTTAGAAGTGACAAAATTTGACGAAGATATGTAGCCCTTTGGGTTTTGGAAAAGTCTAAACTAAATCTGTTACAGAAGTTTTAGTGAGTACTGAAATTTAAAAATACGCCGTCGTTTGTTTCACAAATTTTTCCCAGCTATTATCGACTAATGAAGGTTCATGACACAAAGCGTATAGAGTACAATACAAAGTTGAAATTGCACCAAATCAGATTGGGATTGGTAGCGGTGGCGTGTGGCACCAACTCCTCCTCAACGTTCGACGCTCAAAAACGAAACAACGCCCCAATCTGATCGCAATTAGCATATTCTTATTAGGCAAACAGCGAATAGTGATTCAATTAAGATGCTTCGACAAGACAGTTCGGCTACAGTAGTGGTCAAGACGTAAGACTGGCGCCGCAATAATCAGAGATCAATTTAATCTGGAAATTCCGTATTTTAAGTTTTCTGCTGGCTGTTTTTACACATGCACTTTGCACTAGATGTGAAAATAAAGCGATGATTCAGATATTTCCAAAGATTATTAGAAAAGAAACCGGCTAGTTTTCTAAAGTTCTACACTCAAAGAAACTAAAGTTTGACCAAAAAATCTTGGAACCGAACTGTAAGCACTTGCCCTGAGTTAAGCTTTGACGTTAGTCTATATAAAGTACATAATTTTAGAAACCTCAGGAGGAGAAGAGTCCGGTAAAATTATTATATTCGGCCTATATCCGGTTACCGGATACCAAATCGATAAAAATGCTAATTAATTCATACTCTAGTATATTGGTCCTTGGCCCAAGACATTTCCGAAAATCCGGTCACATCCGGCCCATGTCCGGTAACCGGATGTCTAGGTCAAAAAAAACGGTACAGCAAGATCGGTAGGTCGCACAGTTTCGCTGATTGAATTTTTGGATTCAGCGGGTCGAAATTAGTGTGTATACGAAATTTTGTCTGATTTGGACCAAAAGTGCATGATCTATGGTCGTATCCGGTTCGAAAAAAACGGAGAAAATAGGTTTTTCCGGTCTGGTGCTCGGAATCGCGGACAAAAATGTTCGTTTTTGGCAAAATGAATATTTGGAAGACTACTTTCATGCTACCGGTGTCAAAGTAATCGAATGTCCGGTCGCTTTCCGGTTCTGAGTTTTGAAATTTGAGATATCATGGGCAATTATCTCAGTATCCCGTTGGGCCGGAAGTCAAATTATTTCACTGAAATGATATTTTGTCTATCCCTAACAAGCATCAACCTCAAATTACTTCATATCTGCTGTAATTTTTGATTTTTCTTGTTTTGTCTAATTGTTAAACCGGATATGAGATTTGGTCCCATGCGGTTAGCTTTGTCGCACGCAATATAGCTTATTTTAGAACCATTTTTAAAACATTATCATTCAAAAATTACAGCAGATATGAAGTAATTTGAGGTTGATGCTTGTTAGATATAGACAAAATATCATTTCAATGAAATAATTTGACTTCCGGCCCAACCGGATACTGAGGCAATAGCCCACGAAATCTCAAATTTCAAAGCACAGAACCGGAAATCGACCGGTCATTCGATTACTTTGACACCGGTAAAATGAAAATAGCCTCCCGAATATTCATTGTGCCAAAAACGAACAATTTTTGTTCGCGATTCCGAGCTCCAGACCGGAAAAACCGATTTTTCCGGTTTTTTTCGAGCCGGATACGACCATAGATCATGCACTTTTGGTCCAAATCAGACAAAATTTCGTATACAGACTAATTTCGACCGGCTGAATCCAAAAATTCAACCAGCGAAACTGTACAACCTACCCGTCTTGCTGTTCAATGTTTGTGACCAAGACATCCGGTTACCGCATATGGACCGGATATGATCGGATTTTCGGAAATGTCCTGGACCAAGGACCAACATACTAGAGTATGAATTAATTAGCAATTTCTGTCCGAATCTGAAGCGTTTTTATCGAATTGGTATCCGGTAACCGGATATAGACCGGATATAATGATTTTACCGGACTCTTCCCCTCCTGATGTTTCTAAAATTATATACTTTAGATAGACTAACTTTAAAGGTTAACTCAGGACAGGCGCTCACAGTTCGGTTCCAAGATTTTTTGGTCAGACTTTAGTGTAACAACTGCTTTGACAAAGTACACTTTCAGGAGTACCGGACAGGATCTGAGAACTTGCATCCTGTCACAACAAGGCAACAATGAAACTGTTGTTTCTGTAAATTTTCATACCACTTTATCTGCTAGTAAAAGTTGCTGGATTAAGTAGTTCAGTTCGGGCAAATCTTTGTAAAGGTTGACATTGAACTTCTGTCGAACAAATTAAATTTGAATCTTCGCAATTCTTCCTGCAAATTAAAATGTAAAAGTGAAATGATATCTAAATGTCTCAACGACGGAATACTCCCCTTTTAGGGGTAATCTTCTAGGTAGTGCGGTAATATTTCTTCCAAAATGTTACAGACAAGCTGAAGAAAACAGAGGACAAACACCCAAGGGATTGCCAATCTGGAGCCAGAAATGCAAACTGCAACTTGAGCCCTAGAAATGTGAGGAGTTTATCATTTCATAATCTAAGTTCCACATTTTCACAAAATCAACCACTAAACCAGCCAAGTTCAAAGTCATTAGTTTGTAGTTTTCGATGAAATAATTGAATTTTTCAACTATGCAATTTCGAAATTAATTTGATTTTCTGATTAGTAACAGAATCGAAACTCTCTTCAAATTGCGAAATTGCTGCACCGTTTTATCAGAGGGTGTTGCTGATCCACAACCCGGTCCCAGCGCTATTTTCAGCTCTTGGTCTAACGAAAATAACTAAAAATGAGGAAATTAATTAATACATTAATTAATACAATTATCACTGAGTGTGGGTTTTTTTCTACACGATATCCGATTATGTCTCACGTGGTTATGTAAGGGTATGGCTGCTCTTGAAATTTTATTGAGACTGCTATTTTGTTTTCCATCAGTGCACGTCAATTATAGTATGAACTGCAAACGGGTTGTAAGTAAATGCGTTAAACATTACAGGATTACATGTGTTCAGAGTTGTCACTTTGCTGCTGGTTTGCAATAAAAGTTTGCGTTAAATTTGCGTCTACACACTGATATCAGTTGTTATGTAGTTTTCGTTGCCGCTCAACATTCTAAGTTTTTTTGCAAAAAAAAGTTTTGAAAAACATTTTTGAATGACCATCTCCTATTCGGGGAGTTTTGTGGGTTTGCTGCTACGCTGGAAAGGTAGTCTCTGGAAGTCCATATGGAAGCAAACTGTCGTACTGTTATTTCTCTACTACGCCATCAATATGCCGATTCGATTTCTACTGTCAGCAGCACAGCTGGAACAGTTTGTGAAACTGCAAAACTTTTTCAAGGGAGCGGTGGAGAAAATCCCCCTCCTCTTCCTATTGGGCTTCTACGTGGCATCGATTGTGACGCGATGGTGGGCCCAGTTCAATCAGATCTCTTGGCCGGATAAATTCATGTTTTATCTGGGAGCCTATATTATGCCAGGTCGGTTGAAAGATTAAAGGCTTGACAAGCGAAATACTCTCTGTCACTAGTTTTGCAAACACCATCCTCTGAAGCTATTGAGTTGTTTAGACGGATGTACTTGCTAAATTGCTTTCATGGACACGCGTGTCTGCTCACTGATTCGTTGATTGACATGAGGGTGTATGGTAACAAGCTAAACTGGCATGAATGGTTTGCCGCCGCTTCTTTCTTTAGGCAGCTAACTTTGTAGCGTCGATTTTCGGGAAATGGTTGCCTCTGAAAGAGTAGTTGGGATAAGGAACTTTTCTAGAAATGGTTGCCCTTGAAAGGGCAGTTGGGATAACTAATTTTTCACTAAATATCGCTAAAAGTTACTTGATGCACCCTCTTAAAGGGAGTCCTAGCAAATCCACCAGCTCAACTTGACTACCGGCTTCAAAAAAAGTACTGATATTAGGCTTTTCTAAACAATTTGCTCACTTTTGCGGACTCCAACAGCGTAGCATTTGGCCATATCTCGAGATCCACGGGAGCTAGAAACATTTCGATTGCAGATTTGGAATCTGCGTCCCCGAATTACCCTATGACCGACTTTTCAACCAAATCGGACATTAAACGTTTTTTATCCATTTTTGACACCTTCACCTGAAAATGGTTGCCCATAAAAGGGCAGTTGGGATAAGAAATTTTCTACTAAATATCACTGAAAGTTACTTTACACTTCTTTTTAAAGGGTGTCCTAGCAAATCCACCGGCTAAACTTGACTAATGAGTTCAAAAACACAGATATTAGGCGTTTCTGGGCAGTTTGCTCAGTTGTGCGGTTTCCAACAGTGTAACTTTTGGCGATATCTCGAGATTCACAAAAGCTACAAAAACTTCGATTGCAGATTTGGAATCTACGTCCCCGAATTACCCCAGGACAAACTTTTCAAACAAATCGGAGAGAAAAAGTTTTCGACCATTTTTGACACCTTCCTCTGAAAATGGTTGCCCATAAAAAGGCAGTTGGGATAAGGAATTTTCGATTAAATATTGCCACAAGTTACTTGACACTTCTTTTTAAAGGATATCTTAGCAAATCCACCGGCTAAACTTGACTAACGAGTTCAAAAAAACACAGATATTAGGCGTTTCTGAGCAGTTTGCTCACTTTTGCGGTCTCCAACAGTGTAACTTTTGGCCATATCTCGAGATTCACAAAAGCTACAAAAACTTCGATTGCAGATTTGGAATCTACGTCCCCGAATTACCCCAGGACAAACTTTTCAAACAAATCGGAGAGAAAGTTTTCGACCATTTTTGAGAATCGCCTTGGTCCCCCCTTACGATTTTAAAAAATTAAATTCCCTGCCCTGGTCGACTGGGTGGGTCTAGAGCGATGAAATTAAAATGGGCCAGGTTTGGGACCAACCCCCACATACCCACCAAATTTCAGCTCCGGGCATTGAGCCTAGCTTGAGTTAATAGGGGGGGACAAGAAGAAGAAGAATAATAATAACAAGAGTACATAATATAAGAGTATGAAACTCTTACACTAGCATGTACAAATCATGCTAGGTATGCTCGGTTCATTAACTCGGGACCCCCCCCCCCCGTAACTTTCGGGGGGGGGGGTCCCACTTTGCACTAATTACACGCTTTCATATAAGCGTGTGTCTGCTCGCTGATTGGCCCACTAGCCTACGGCTAACTGTAGATAATTTATTAGTTATTTTAATTAATTAATTATAACTTTAATTAGGTTAATGCAATTAAAAAACTAATTCGACAACTTTGTAGCATTGTTTCTGCTCTTTCCAATGATATAAAAATTGTTGCACACTACAATCCTGTGAATTTTTGTATTGTGTAACAATTTTTATATCATTGGAAAGAGCAGAAACAATGCTACAAAGTTGTCGAATTAGTTTTTTAATTGCATTAACCTAATTAAAGTTATAATTAATTAATTAAAATAACTAATAAATTATCTACAGTTAGCCGTAGGCTAGTGGGCCAATCAGCGAGCAGACACACGCTTATATGAAAGCGTGTAATTAGTGCAAAGTGGGACCCCCCCCCCAAAAGTTACGGGGGGGGGGGGGTCCCGAGTTAATGAACCGAGCATACCTAGCATGATTTGTACATGCTAGTGTAAGAGTTTCATACTCTTTATTATGTACTCTTGATAATAATAATAACACGACGAGAATAAGGGTTTGCCCTTTTCCTGCGGAAGTAGCGGCAAACCAATAATGTATCAGCAAGAGTGCATATTGCACAGCATATTAGAAGAAGGGTAAGCCCCATAGCAGTTCACTGCATCTCACTGCATTCAAATAGTTCACTGCATGCATTGCTCAACCGGTCTCGGACAACAAGGTTTGAAAAGCATACCACATCCCTGTTTGGCGGGAGGTGGTTGCTAGAACAGGATTACGTTGGCAGGATCTGATGTTGACGGCTGTTGACGATGGTTTACCAAACATGGGTCCTTTAGGAAATAACTACCGTAACCCTCTGCGCAACCCCCTCCCCTAATGGAAACGGGGCTCTGCAACGTGATTGCCTGTGGGCTACCCCCCTCCCTCCAAGCGAGATAAATATTTACGTAATATAGTCGGAGCACGGTGCCGCAATGCAGTGAAGAGAAGCTCTCCAGTGGCTTAATCTTCCTCGCAGTTATAATAGTATTATGACCTCGTGGTATTCGTTATCTTGAAAATAGATTAATTTTGTTAGCTTAATGCAATTGAAACATTAACTAAGTCACTAACACGCCAAGTTAAGACAGAGGCACATATTCACGTGCCCAACCAAAAGGAAATAGTGAAACATGAAAATTGCATTTCAGAAACACCCAACGAAGAAGCGCGTCAGTATCGCAGAACGATCGCTCGATGGTGCAATCTGGTCTACGTTCTGGCGACCCGCGGGATTTCTCTGAAAATCCTGAAACGATTTCCCACCTCGGAACATCTGGTTGAATCCGGTCTTATGACTGCGGAAGAGCTTAAACTTTATGAGGAGACAAATTGTGACTATGGCAAATGGTGGCTACCGGTTGTGTGGATCCTAAATCTACTGAAAGTGGCTCTTAGAAAGGGCTATATCTATCCGCCCGACTATAAACATTTGATGAAAGAGCTCGAATATTTCCGTGTTGGCTTTGGAACCCTGCTCTGCTATGACTGGGTATCGGTCCCTTTGGTATATACTCAGGTTGCCATCACTGCCACATATGGATACTTTGCCTTTTCGCTTATTTCTGACCAAGTAACTGATTGCTATAAGCTTTAAATTTAGCAAAATTCGTATTTACAGCTTTAGGAATAATGAAAACATGTGCCATCATTGACATCATCAGATGTGTGCAGAATTTGATCTGCACTAGACAACATGTAGAGTACAATTTTAATTTGCGATTAATAATTGCTGATTTACAATTTATTGTTTATAATTTCTTATTTTTAATTCTTTCCTTCCTAGTTATAAATTCATAAATTACTTGAACAGACCGAGGGTGGAGCCAGTAGCCCATCAAATTGTAGAAACTGGCTTCAAATTTAAATGCAATGTACAGGAGAATGGTAACTGTTTTACGGATGCCCTTTGCAAGAAAAAATAAAATTTTCATAATGCAGTATTTAGCCGTAGAGTCAACAAAAAATAGTTTTTGTTAGCTAAAGGGACAACTTAGAAATCAGTGGTCACACAAAATACGTATTTAATAACCTATCACTAATCTTCATTCAGATAGTTCCTGGTCATACTCTGGACACGTACATTCCTGTATCACTAACACTGCAGTTCATCTTCTACATGGGATGGCTGAAGGTGGGCGAAGATCTCATGAATCCCTTTGGAGAGGACGATGACGATTTTGAGATGAACTGGATTTTAGACAGGTCGAATTTTACTGTCAAGAGTACATAATATATAAGAGTGTGACAAACTTCATGGCTTGCTAAGCGACCTAAGCACTTTCGCTCAATTGCGGCCTAATGCGCGTTTCTGCAATAGGTTTGGTTCAAATTCAAATATCAGATTGGATTGATTGTGCCTCAACTCAATAGAACAATTAATTGGCTATAAAAACCCTAAGATTGTGAAGTCGATCTCCCTAACTGAACCTCGAATGATTAGGGACACAATTACTAACATTTCTTTCTTTCATTAAGCACTTTATATCAAACAAAACCAACAACAGAGTTCTTATTTGACGGAAAAGTTTTTGTTTTTCTGTTTTAGGAACCTGCATGTTGCATACCTTTTGGCCGATGATATTCATGGACAATTGCCAGACACCTCCGTTGATCCATTTAACAACCAACTTTACCCTAAACTACCCAAGACAAAAGCTTCACTCCTAAAACCAGATCACATTTTCGATGGGCATTTGGCAAATTTCAACCTGCCAGGTATAACCAAGATTACATAATATATAGCAGTGTGGCAGCTGACAGATTCTCTGTTATCAGCTGCAGGTACATGTGCTGCACGCTAACGGCTGACCACCCCCACAAACGTGTATGTTCACTTCAAAGGAATTCGAACGCTAGCTTTGTGTTCTTCTAGAGCTCGAAGCAGACACTAATTAGACGCACGCAGTCGTTGTGTTTTCGAGCTTTAGCACGTAAAGATACGGCGAGTGAACGTGCAGAAACGTGTACTGGGTACACAGTTTGGGAGTTCAGCCGTTAGCGTGCAAAGCATGTCTCTGCAGCTGATAACAGAGAACCTGTCAGCTGTCACACCCTTAATTATGTATTCTTGGTACAACTTAATTCTGATACGAGAATTAATGCAGTTCCGTTATTTGTTTTTTAATTGCTTGGTAGCAAAACTTGTGAGTAGTCGAATGTAATATTACTGTAGGCTATTGTAGGATAAAGCAAAACCTAAAGCTCTTTTGAAATCTTTAACTTAAATTTAATTAGACTAAAATTTCAACTATATTATTATTTTTCAATTCAATTTTTTGAGACAGGCAATTTCTACTTATTTTGGATACTCTATAAATTTTTAGAATTTTTAATGTAGACTCTTTTCGAACGTCTGGATAGACCCCCAGAATTGAACCCCGTATTGTATGCTTACTCCCAAAATTGCTTTACCACTTTATTCTCCACATGGTAAAATAACACTCTTTTTTCACTAACAATAGAGCACTATACCATTCCTGGCTGTAGTTTTTTATTTTTTCAGACGAAGAGATGGAATACGTCTTTCCTGATGAAGACGGCCACTTTAGAGCTGAGGATATGCCCCCTCGGAAGAAGGCCAACGATCAGCTGCAGCGACTAATTGCCACATTCCAGGGCAGAATGGATCAGGAGACGGCCCCTCTCGGCCGCATCAGATCCACAGCTGCCAGCCGCAGTCACAGCGATCTAGGCTCCGACGATGCGCTCAGCTTTGCTTCAATGGACTATCCCGTTTAACATTCACATTTGGTGTGCAGATAAGATTGGGAATTGAATAAGTGCAAAATAAATTCTGCAAATCAGGGATTTAGGCTCAGGGATCAGGGATGTTTAATGCCAGTGCACAGGATTACAATAACAAAGCATAGTACCAAGTAATAATATAGTACTAGCGACCTGCTATTCAAAACACACAGCAGACCCGATAGTCCGGCTACTTAACCTGAGCCTTTCACATATATAGATAAGTCCCATTCTGCTAAAAGCATCTTCTTAAAACCGCAGTATTAAGAGCATTCACCACACAGATTGTAGCACGCCGTTTTCGCCATTTGAAACAATTCATGTTTACGAACGCATGCAGACGCTTACATATGCACGTTGATGAGTGTCTGCTTCAGACTGGGACTAATCAGCATTAGTGTTGCATAAAATTTTTGTTCTGCCTGGAGGCAGAACTATTGTCACGAAAAGTAGCCATGTTTAGCACTGTAGGCACCCTTCTCTACTCTTAGTCACCCTATCTTCAGCATTGTCCTAGTATGTTGTCCTGCTCGTTTTTTTAGCCGAAGGGGGCTTGGTGCTCGCAAAAACAGTTGTTTGAGGTTCTTTTAATTTTGCGTTTCTATTTGCACGACCTGTCGTGCCTTTGGATAGGCTGAAATTTTTTCCAATCTCCCCAAGTCAGGTTTCTAATTCTGCTTCATTGTTATTGCCCCCCCCCCCGGCAAACTTTTAATTTCACAGAATAGTTTTCCAGGGTGTCAATAGTTATGCAAATTAGGTCATTAACATCCGACATTAGTTTCTAATTAGCAGCTTGGCTGATTAGTTGCAACTTCTAAATGCTCAAGCGGCTGTTTTGCAAAAAACTCGTAGTGTATTGCCACTGGTGGCTGCCTATTTGTTCGGTAGGTTGTGATAAAGTATGCAGCAGAATTCCGTAATTTTGAACTGCTTCAAATTTTACAGAAACTGTCACCTGCTCCTGACGTCCTTTTGAATTCACTTGTTGATTAACATTAAGGTGTGAGGTGGCCAAATTCCAAAACATCAACTGCCAGAATTCTAACACAATATTTTCTACAGACCAGCAAATATAAAGTTGAGCTGAAAAACATTTTGAAAATGGGAAGCGGCTGAACCAAGGACAGAGAAGAATCAGAATCAGAATCAATAGCAGGATCCATTTCAGAAAAGCTTCTTTCTAAAATCTGGATCGTGCCTGAAATTCATTTTAGACTCCGTTCATACACTCAGGATGCAGAGCTCATGTCATAATTTGGCTCTGCGATTTTGTTTATGACATTGAACAAGATAACACCACAGAAGTTCAGCTAAACTCTTTTTATTCCGCTGGAGCGGAATATCTTCCCCGGTTTTGTTGTATAAAATGCATGTACGCGATTGTCAGGCTCTGATGTTTCTCCTATGTTTAACACACGGCCTAGTATATTTATTTTTTAGAAGCAACAAAATGTGATGAAGATAGCTCTTTGGCTTTTGGAGGAATCCAAACTAACCCTATTGCAGAAGTTTAAATGAGATTTAGTAAATAAATGTTTTGAAATTTAAA
This sequence comes from Trissonchulus latispiculum, assembly GCA_030248195.1. Classification (NCBI taxonomy): domain Eukaryota; kingdom Metazoa; phylum Nematoda; class Enoplea; order Enoplida; family Ironidae; genus Trissonchulus; species Trissonchulus latispiculum. The sequence continues at coordinate 22,146 of JASAND010010149.1, forward strand.
AATACGCCGTTGCGTTATTTGTTTCTCGAATCCTCCGCAGCTATTATCGATTAGTGAAGGTTCGCTTGCACAAAATTTATACAATACAATGCCAAATTGAAATTGCACCAAATCAGATTAGGATTAGCAACGGTCTATTGGCAACTCCTCCTCGACGTTCGATGCTCAAAAAATAAAACTTATCCCCAAGCAAATCTCAGACTTCATATTGTTTTTGGGCAATCCGCGAATAGAGATTCAATTAATATGCCTGAATAATACAAATTGGCTAGTGTAGTGGTTTAATGTTAGACTGACACTGCAATAGCCGGAGATCAATTCGCAGTTGAATTTAGTGTTTTAATTTTCTACTGACGGTTCTCACTGTCCTTCTTACCGCGTTGGATGTGGAAAAAATAATGATTCAGATTTTTCTGAAAGTCGTTGGAAAAGAAGCTAGCGTGTTTTCTATAGTTGGATAGTTACTTAAAGTCTCTAGTGTAAGGTCTGCTTGGGCAGGAGGCCCGACACTTGCTTTTTGACACATCAAGTTTTAAATGAGTTCCATGGAACGATGCTTCCGTGCTTGGAATTTGCTCCTGAGATTCTAGCTATATAATTAATAACTTTCATATCACTTTTATGTAAAAGTCAAAGCTGCAATCAACGCAGTAAGTAAAGAGAGTAAAGTCTTACTAATTTGAATCTGGAAATTTTGAAACTAAGATAAATAAAGGGCTCTACGACGGAATATTACCCCTTTTAGGGGTGATCTTGTTTACCATTCCATAATGTCGATTAGGTATTGTGCAAACCGTCAGCTCAAGTGCAACTACTGGTGCATCAAATTCGAAATCATCTATTCCTATGCAAATAAACGCATTGGTTTCTTCGTGCTCAGTTGCAGAACCATATCCCCTTTTGGGGGTCTTCTTGTTACACATTCTTGACGTAACGCTACAGCTAAACACATTGTGGACTTTATGCAAAACTAGTTCCAGTAATTGAATGACGAGCTCGGAAATTAAATTAATTTACCATGAAATCATTGAAAAAGCATAAAGCATTCGAATTGCACCAAATTTCAGCATTGTTCAGAATCGGCAGGACATATATAGATGACACGGTATTTTGAAAATTTTAGTCAAAATATTAACGCTTCGAAAAATTGGTGATCAGAGATTCCTCGAAATTTGACGGCTGGACTTGGACTAACTTACTTCCAGTATGGATCTTACTGGTTTTTTGTAACTCTAATTATTGCCAGCTGCGACAACCTCAACCTTAACCTCCATGCAACAATTGCATTACGGATTCCACAAATAATACTGCGCAATCTGCAAGCTAAGAGCTACTAGTTGTGAAATCTACAACTTAGATTTGGGATTTGGCTTACTTCAAACTTAAGCTTGGTTCGATGTGCCTGTGTGGCTGAATCGGTAGAGCGTTGATCTAGATCGCCAAAGACTGTTGGTTCGATCCCCACCTCAAGCCTGAATTTTTCGGGTCGGAGGGACATCCTTCTTTCCTTCGTTTATCATTCGGTATATTCAGCGAAATTAGTTCCAGGTGGTGCGACGCCCGGAAAGTGGTTTTCGAATTTTATTTCCGAATCCAGATTTCTGGTTTTTGTGTCCTTATTGTCCCCAAAAGGACAAAGCTATTGAAGGTAAAGTCTGTGCTACAGCGGGAGTCAGATCGCACTCCGAGAGGTAGGAGTTGAATACGCTCACCCACTCAAATCACCAATACAGTTTAAGATAGCAAATTTGCAACCAGATTGTAAAATGTTCTTATGAAATTGGCCACCGTAGTTTACAAAAGATTCCCTCGAACAAAAGTCAGGACCAACTATATATACAAACCGATTGCCATTTTTATACAAGACAGAATAGGACAGACCAGGAGAGACCAGCAAGACAAAACTGCTTAGGCCCACCAGATCCGCTGCAGTTACTGGGATCTCGGTGCAAACACTGCGTTGAGTTTTCCTGCAATGAATTACCAGTCTTCTGGATATTTGGCATGAGAAAGTTCTTTCATGCATACAAGTTTTGACACCATCTTTAAATTTATTCTCAGTTTGTACAAAATATTCGCCTTTAGTAGACAACGCATTTGGTTTGATTACGAGGCGCACAAAGCCTTGCTTTCAATTTTTTATTGAGTTCATTTGCCTCTGCTGAAAAGCAACCTTTTTAATTTTGCCCTTTCAAGACCTGGCTGGCTAAGGTGATTAATAACTTCTTGTTAACATCCACCTGAGTTGACAAAAGTTCAGTATTAGAAAAGTAGAAATATGGAACGAGTTTAATTAACTTTCTTTTCAGAAAAGGCAAAGGTGTTTTACAAGTCATCAAAGCTTTTGATTTCTGCTGGCTTGTTGCACTGACAGTCATACTAAACGACGTTTCCTACGTACTCATTTTAAGTTCATGTTCAAAGTTCTATTTTTAACCGACTTTATCCATTCTTACTTTCTAAAGACTAGTGGAATAAGTTAAATAATTAATCAAACGAACATTTTCGACGATGAAAACGATTTGATCAGCCACGAACTTTATATTAGCTTTTCTCAAAAGTTTTGTGATAGGAAGGATCTTTGTATCGGAGGGAATTTGTGCTGAACTGCGCTCAAGCAATATTAGAGTCAGAAAGGCAATCTTGCTTGCTTTTGGAAAGTTGAGTGCTGGAATTTATAGAACGAAGGTAATATTGGACAGAAGAAATCTTCTGTTACAAACTCCCGGATTGCCTTTGGAAAGTTTCTATACATAAGCATATTCATACTGCTGTATATTCATTATATAAATAAATAAATAAATTAGTATATTTACAAAGATTATTTTGATAGTTTTACGTTTTGTATTATTATCAGATATTATTTCTTAGTTTTGTATGTATCGCAAGTAGCCACAGTAATTTACGGAGCAAACGTTTTTGTGTCTGCTACACCAGCTGCATTGTCGGAAGATTTTCAAAGAAGGGCGCAACTTTAGACCTGAGCACATTCCTCATAAAAGAAGGCGACAAATCTACTGCATGAACTACTTGTCATACTTCAGACAATAAGTGTGGAACCGCTTAGCTGCATTGGTCCACAGCAGCCAGTTGCATAAATAGCAATCTGGGATCAGACAATGTCATAAGCTCTGCATCAAAGGCTATCTTAGTTTACTTGTCTGCTTCGTTTGCTACTGAAACCCTGAAATCTATTAAATGGCCCCTTACGTCTGGGGATAATTTAACACTTGAATGGTTGAAATTATGGTAAATGAAGAGTTAAAGTTTCTTTATAAGTTTGCGACCTGTTCGTCTTTTATGTCTATGCGTGGTTCCTGTAAGATAGTCACATCGACCGTTAATAATGTATTTTGCCAGAGCACAATTGAGTCTTACCTAATTCTGTGTTCTGTTCTTTTGCCCTATTGGTAATGACTTCGGTTCTTTTAAAGCAAGCACCTTGTCAGTGTGATTAATAACTTATTGTTACACAGAAGCTGACAGAAGTTAAGCTTTCGGGAGTTTGACAGGTATAAATATAAAAAGAACTAGTTAGGGTATCTTCAGCACCAACGAGTAATCAAAGTTAGATTTTTCTGTCGCACAGGCAGAATCAATCATACAAACGAAGTCTCCTTGTTTCAAGCTTGTACCATTTTTTCAAGTTATATTTTGAAGAAACCTCGTCAATTTGACAATCGAAAGCTTCCAAGAATAATGCACCAACTCATCAGGTATGCACAATGAATCAAACCAACAACTCCGTCAGTGAAAATGGTTTAACAAGCCACCTACTCTATGTTTTCCATGGAGTGCTAATTTGCATCGGAAATTTTCTCATAATTGTTGTGATAGCAATGACAAAGTCTTTACATCGAAGAGAGTTTGTTTTACCTTGTGCACTGGCAGCAATAGAATGTTTACTGGGCTTTGGAATGGTGTCTGCCGGAATTTATAGAACGAGGGTAATATTGGATGGAACAAATAGCCAGTTGCAAACTGCTTGGGACTGCCTTTGGAAGATTCATAATCAGGCCTTTGTGTTGGCGGAGTTTGCATTGCCTTTAGTGTACTTGCTTATCTCTGTTGATAGACTGATTGCCTGTGCCAGCATCCACGTTTACGTTAAGTTTGGTAAAGTAATTGTTAAGACATTGCTGACAACGTGTATTCTGTTGACAATCCTATACTACTTCCTAGTCGTGTATATATCGCAAATTGCGACATCTGCTTACGGAGCCAGATTTCCTCGTGTTTGCTACACTAGTTGGGCTGTGACCAACGAGTTTCAGAAGTATGTAAATATCACTATTTCTTTTCCGCTACATGCTGGCAGCGTTCTGGTCTATGCGTTTGCATTGATTTCGTTATACATGCTCAATGTGCCAGAGAGCGAGTCTGTCTTGCGAGCTAAACGGGAACGGCAGGCAAAGGCAACGAAAATGCTTGCTTATGTAATGTTCTTTACACTATTGTTTGTTGTACTACCAACTGTTTTGAAAACGTATTACGCCATCAGCGAAGCAAATCCTGCCGTTATCAGTACCGTGGAGCCAATAATCGGATTGATCTTTACCATAAATTCGGAAAATAATATTATAATATATGTTTGGAAGAACGTTGAAATAAGGCAAGGTTTGCGAATGCTGTTAACGTGCGGAAAACAACCATCAAACACTGTAAGAACTGTTACCGATTGATTGAATAACTGTTGTTCTCCTTTGTGCTTTCTAGTACAAGAATATGTATCTGTCATAATAGATAGAATAGAATATTTATTTCCAAACGCTTACAAATGGCCCTGTATTGCATTGTTTTGTATGTTTGTCGGTGATTCTTCTGCATACACAAACCTGTAAACTCAAATTCACAAAATTAATAAACCGATTGAGCTAAAATTTGGTATGGGTGTATTTTTACACATTTCTGATCGATCTGTGACAAAAATTTTAATTTTAAAAATGTAAAACGTTGTAAGATTGTAAAAAATGTTTTATGGTCGGTAAACACGAATCTGAAAACCATTTTTTGATCCAGCTTTTCGTTAGCTAGAAATAACGTTAAACGTTAAGCTTACAATTTAGCTTATACTGAGCTAACTAAAAGCTGGATCGAAAAAATAGTTTTCAGATTCGTGTTTAGCGGCCCTGAAAAACCTCTGTATGCAACTTTTTAGTTAAGTCGGAGACAAAAACGTTTTTGGTTCTCCTTGGTCCCCCTTTGAAAATCTTAAAAGTTTAAATTATTTAAAATTTAAAATTTTTATTGCAAATCGATCGGAAATGTGTTAAAATGGACCCATACCAAATTTTAGTTCAATCGGTTAAGTTTTGCAAATTTTAGACACAGGTGTGCATATATGGAAGAATCAGTTTATCAGTTCCCCAGTTTGTCAACTCTCCAGTTAGTCAACTCTAATCCTTATAATTAGGGTTGTCCCCAGTTAGTTCTAATCCTTATAATTAGGGTTGTCCCCAGTTAGTCAACTCTTTTGCAGTTCATCCCCACTTAGTCAAGTCCCAGTTAGGCATCCCCCAGGTTGTCAACTCTTTTTCACGCCATCCCCACTTGATCAAATCTTGTTTAACGATTTAATCAGTTTTGCTTAGGGGGAACAGCTTTACTCTCAAAAATAATTTTAGTTAATTTAACAGAAATATTAAGTATTTAATCATATACAAGATCTGAACTGGAAAGCATCAATTGAGTACAAATGAAATCTGTAAAAATAGGGAGACATTTAATTTGAATTTAAGGTTAAATTAACATTCAATAAAACTAAAATTTAAAATTATGTTTCCTGTTTGTGCTTGCCATGCTAAAACTTATTTGTGACTTAAAATTAAGTATTTCTGTTTAAATTAGTTAACAAAAAATGTTACGTTTTTAAAGTTAAAACATTAACGTAGTCAGCGTAACCAGGTCCCCCCTGAGAAAAACAGATTGGTACGAAAAAAATATGACCAACCGGGGATGCCTTATAAAAGAATTGACTAAGTGGGGATGAAATGAAAAAGAGTTAACGAACTTGGGACAGACAACCCTAATTTTAGGGATTAGAGTTGACTAACTGGTCAATTAACAAACTGAGGAATTGATAAACTGGGGATACGACTTGTATACGATTTGTATAGATTAACCCGTATTGTCTAAGTAATGTGGTAATAATTCTGCTGGAGCGTAGTGGATGAGTGCATAGAATAGGGTCCAGTGCCTTGGGAAGATTGTCCCAAGGAGATTCTGAAAAGGTTTAGATGTTACACGCTTCTCTACAGGGCTTACATTTAGGTATAAAATAACAAATTGTTTTCGGCATAGTTTTCAAAATGCTAGTTATTGAAAACTTACAAACATATCGAAAGAAAGCTACGAAATTAACAAGAAGCTGGGATATTGTTCTTTAGATTCATCATTCGTACTGAAAAAATGTCTTTTATTCTTACGTTCTTTTTCCCGACGAAGGTGATTCTCTGCACTTTCCGGTCTTCTAAACTCTCAGGCCCTTCTGCAAATATTTTACTTGATAATGTAGGTAATGCTTTCATAACCCATTGATGCCGTTTTCCCCACTTACTGTTTGGTTTATTCTTTCACTGGTTTTTCTGCGACATTAAGTTCTGTTGTTTGATTTCTTTTGAAATCGAAATGTATCCAAATGATCAGAAATGTTGATCCAGTCTGAAAACCGGCAGCTACCAGGAATACCGCCCCTGGAAGATTCAAATAGAAATATTTATTCCTGTTATGGTTAGCTACGATGTACAGATTTGAAAACAGAATTAGAAAATTTTAAAGCGCTGAAAAGGCAAACTACTGGTGCTCAATTTGGGGGGGGGGTGCCATTTCTTCAGCTCACCTATCACCTCACCATTGTTGACGATAGCACAACTATATTTAGTTAGATCCTAAAAAAAACTTGTATTGACTTGATTTAGAAACACTTGTCATATCCTATGTTTGATACTCACATCAATTTCTTAGATTTCAAGACGATAATATATGTAATTTACGTTTTGATTCATCAACTCAATGACAATATGAAAGAATTTTATTTGTCATCTGTTAAAAATTGGCCAAAGAACTTACCTGGAAAGTAATCTACTGTGGCTTTATAAACACTGTTAAAAATAGTGGAAGCGGCCAAAAGCGACAAATTTCCCACGATTCCAATTCCCGCTAAAAATTTCCCAGATTCGTCTACACGACCTAACCGCGCCATGAAACTGGAAATTCCTAAAAATTGATTGAAAACATTTTAAGGATATTTTAATTGAGGGTAAAGCTTGTTAAGCTTGCTTGCTTGCTAGCTTAAGCTTTTGCAGAACTTGATTGCTTAGTGTACATTTATAATTTCTAAGAATTGTTTTCAGCTGCACCATTGAGCACACTTTCGACTGTTCTCTAAGATTGATACCAACGGAAGATGACTCGCGGGACAGTTGTGCATATTTCAGAACACCTTTATTCAGCAAATTTACAATTGACTCAGTAGTTGGAAAGCTCCACACTCGCTTTTAACCACTTCAAAAATGTCGAAGTAGTCACCTGACTGACTGATGTGGGCAAAACTCCCCAAAACCGTAGACACCCAAACAAGCCAGCGCAGATGACTGAAGCCTAGAACCAGGAGTTTGCCCACATTTGCCAGACATCCAGCCAAAATTATGGCTGTATCAGAAAAGTGCAAAGCCTTCATGGCTGTGACACTGCTCATGCCAAGAATAATGGTCAGGATAGCTCCAACACTGTGCAAATATCCTAAGTCCAGTGGAGTAAATGAAAGTGGATTTCTGATGAGATACAGCACCATCACATTCATTATTCCCATTTCAGTCATCATGAAGACAAATGTTCCCAAAATCATACACCATAAATAGATTCTCTTGTTTCCCTCTCTTTTTCGAGTATAAGCCAACCAAATATCCTTTAATAGTTGTGTGACATAGTTAAAGGTTGTGACTTTCTTTGATTTCGGTTTAGATTCTGAAACAGATAGTTCCCCAACGGCGCTAGGAGTAGTGTTAGTCTTTTCCAAACTGGATCGACCACCTTCCGTTTGGTCTTGCCCTGGAAATAACATAAGTGACACTAGCATTCTTATTGAAAATCAGCTGAAGCATTAATTGTACTTGAAGATTTAAATCCACAGTTATCATATCTCAACTTAATCTGTAGCATCGCTAGCTATAAGTGTACTATAAAATAGGATTTTACAGAAAACGGTTATATAAACAGTTATGTTGCTCAATCAAATGGTTCCATGGAAATTTAGTTTAAACAAATAGTATTAAAAACATTCACTCAGTGACATTTTGTTTAAAAAACGTGAGGGTAACCTGTTGACGGATCCTTCGCAATCTTTTTATTTTGCAATTCTGCAATTAATTGAGCCGGTGGTATCATTGGAAGTTTTAGCCAGGCATAAACAAAGGCACCAACCAAAAGCATTTGGGCTATAACAAAGGTCCAAGGATAACCGGCAACTTTTATTAAAATCCCACTCAGCGCAGATCCGATGATGTTAGCAAAACCAACACAACTAGCGATCATGGTCATTCGAATAGCCTTAAATTAATAATAATGAAAACCAGTATAGCCAAAACACTGTATTCTGATTTTTCACGCGTGGTTTCGTTACTGCATAACTATGATTGTTTGTATTTTCTGCAAATATGCACAGAGCATGAACATTAAGTGCGCTTCATTCCAGTTAAGTTAATATAAACTTTATTCTGTTGTATGCAAGCAACTTATTACCAAATTACCAAATTTTCTTTGTTCAATGTAATGTCCGCTATATACTGATGAACACTGCTTATCATGAGGCTAATCATTCCGGTAGCTCCCAAAAGAATGAACACTGGAATCATTATCCAGAGAGATAAATCAATGATAGCCAGCTCCAGGCCAAACATGAAGGTCGCTATTACAGCACCTTTGTAAGCAGAACAAATAAGTTAATAAAATTTATGCCACAGCCTAGTTTGTTTTCAAAGCAACTTCCTATAGTTCTTAAATTTAGTTCAGCTAGCGATGTGTTTTATTTATGTTCAGGCACATTTGGACACAATCTTTTTGAGGTTTCGGATTGAACTCCGCTTCTGTGTTTCCGAGCTTCCTTGTTTCCGTATTCAAACGTCTAATTAGAATCCAATCTTTTAGAACGCAGTACCCACTGATGCCCTGTTAGCAATCCTTTTTCATGAAAAGCAGTCTATGAAAAAACAATAAACAAACACAGTCGAGCGTTCTTACACTGAAAGCTAAAATAATAGCTGAAGGATGGATATATTGTGAAACCAAAAAGCAAAGCGGACATAGAAAACTTAAATTTTAGCAAAAGGAGCATCTCTAGAGTAGGATTTACCGGCAGCAGCAAGCATTATGTTAACTTGTCTTCCAGCCAAATCACCCCAGGCACTCAATATCAGGCAAGAAAAGATTGCCGGAACCATTTTCGCCCACATGAGATAAATTGACCAGGTGGCGGCCTTTTGCTGTATTTCCGCTTCGGCTGTCTGATGCACGGGATCCAGTCTCAAATCTGCACAGTCCAATTCTGGCTCGAATCGACCGATTTGATTGTAGCAAATTTTGTAGTACAGTGAGGGAGTGGAAGCATTCATATAAATGGCAAATCCGCAGCCAAATAGCAAGGGGATGGGCTCCACAGAGATTCCTTTGATTCCTTTCACGACCACCCGCTTCAATTTATCCACGAGCATGCTAAACCTGGGCATATTTGAAATTCTGAATCGTTTAATTTACAACAAATAAATATACATACAGATAAACAAATCATTAATTTCTAGAATGAAAAAATGAAAATTACCAACGATTGACTTCCTGCCACATATTTATTATCCAAGTTTTTGCATCGCTTATTAGATTTAAATAAACAAGATCATGTGTTTGTCCGTTTTGCCTAACTCATTATTAATTCAATCTCGTTTCGGTTTGGATATGAACACGTTCTGGCTTGCTGCGAATGTAATCTCGAAAGCTCAATTAACTGTTAAATGATTTAAATAAGTTTTCCGGTCAATTGCAGGACCGCTTCCCCCAGCCTCGATATAGGAGTTTAATTGATGCTAAATAACTATTGTAAACACAAGATCACAGCCCAAAGCGTCCAAAGCTTTCGTCCCAAACTTTTTAAAGATTATAAACCTTAGAGCTTTCCCAGAGAGGGGGACAGGAAAAATTTAAAAACATTTAGCCTTGGGTTTTATTTGAAATAGAATGGACAGCATTATAGTGTTTCAGAATGGCCGGGTTGAACCCGCCGCTGGCTGCCCAAAAACGTCAACGGCTGGTTGCCGGCCAGCCATTAGCCATTTTTGGCATATTTGTCAGTATTTAAAGGCAATCTGAGCTGGCAAAAAGCAATGGAAAGGTTTTTACTTTATATATTTTGATTGACTTCAAATTCAGTCCAGTCTTGTTTTGTAAAAAATGCTGCTTTACTCAAATTGCAGTGTTGACTACAACTATCTGTGTTAGTCCGACGGCCGACCGTCGATCAAAAATTCTAGGCAGCAGCACCAGAATCACAGGACTGTTTTCTTCAGCCTTATTCAGTTCAATAATTAGCATAAGCTAAAATAATAAGCTTCAAAGCTGAAAGCTGAAACAAGAGACGTACTTCTTATTTGTTTTCTCTTGGGCCTGGTAACGAATGCACCAGTCTTGTAAAACTAAAGAAGTAATGGATAGTTTGAAAGAATGGAAAAACAAAAAAGCACGTCACTGCATTAATATGTAGACTATTAATATGAATATAATGCATTCGGAATGGCTACAGCAGAGATTGTATGACTGCTAACAGCTGTCACCAATTTGTAAAATTTGTTCAGAATTAATAACATTGTTGCGTTTCACAAGCGGAAATGATCATGTTATCTTAGAATGCTAAATGTAAAATATTTTCAAATGTTTCAAATGAGTAAGTCATGTCTAGATTGGAGAGCCAATTCGACGCGACGACTTCGAGTACTGTGAATCAATAAAAACAGAAACATACAAACATACATACAAACACATAAAAGCATCGACCGAAATCAATAAAAGCAGAAATTGTTCTCTGAAATTTTTCAACATTACTCCAACATTACGTAAACATTGCTCTTAAGGCAGGGTGTAAGCTCGGTGTATACTCGGTGTTGGCTTGGTGTTAACTCGGAGCTAATTTGGAGTGACTCGAAACTCAAACCTAAGGTGGTTGAAGAGATGAGGGTAAACTGAAAGCAAAGGTTGGAAAAATGATCAAAAGCGTCGAAGCAGGTTCAGAGTAGGTTTGGAGTGACGCATAAGGAAAATGAAGGTGGTTGGTCAGCTGTGGGAAATGGATTGATGCCAGGACAATGTAAGCTTAGACTATGGTTGATGTAAGGCCGTAGTGACTCGAGTATGGATGAAGCTAAGCTAGTTGGGAAATGTGTTAAGTTTAGGTTAGGGTAAGGTTAGGGTAAGGTTGATGCTTGAAAAGTTTGGCTAGGAAGCATGGGCTGAGTGACTCGCAATACAAATCAACGGAAAGGAGAAGGTCAGGTATATATAGTGGTAGAGATCAAGTAAATTCGTTTAAGACCTTATGAAGTTTCGAAGATCGCACAATATAGAGTAAGGTAGGAGTGACCCATAGCAGAATTATTGGATATAGACGTAAAAAGAAAAGTAAAGCGTGGCATTGGGAAAGTGAATTTGGAGAGTCTGAGGAAATTGAAGAATAAAGGAACAAATATGATTTGACTGAAAACAACATAAATGGAGTAAGAATCGAAGTAAATTAGGATTACGTACGGAGTAGGTTCGGTGTAAGCTCGGTGTATGCTCAGTGTATACTCGGTGTTAGCTCGGAGTAGGTTTGGAGTGACTCGGAGCACAAAATAAAAAACGGTAAGGTAAGGTAGGTGCGGTAAGGTAGGTTAGGTTAGGACAGACAAGATAGGTAGAGGTAAGAATATATAAAAGGTGAAAATATTAGGTCAGAGTAGGTTCGGAGTATTTTAGGAGTGGCCCATAGATGAAGAAGGCAAGGTGAATGGTAAGGCAGGGTAGGAAGGTAGATGATGGAAGTAGGTTGAATAAGGTAAACTCAAAGTAGGCTCAGTGTATTTTAGGAGTGACCCAGTGAACAGAAAGCCAAGGTAGGAAGGTGAGTTCGTGTGCTACAGTTTAGGTAGGTAGGTGAGTTAGTGTACTACAGTTTAGGTAGGTAGGTAGACAAAATTACCTAGGTGATGATGCCTAAATTACGTAGGTGATTTAGTATAGGTGAGTATAGGAAAGTAGGTAGGTACGCAGTTAGCTTAGGTAGGTAGGAGTCCGGTAATGGGCCTACGCCGGGTCTCAAGCCCAGGGGGAAGAACTCAGAGGGACGGAAATTAGATAACTGGGAATGTAAAAAAAATTATGTATGAAAGAAGAGGTTAAAGAAAGATGACTGGAAAATTTGATGTGTCGAAAGGGCAACGAGTAAAAGTGGGGTCCGTAATAAATATACCTGGTGAATGGGGCTCACGTAGAATGTCGTTACTTTAGGAAGGGTTGTAGGTACTCTGGGACAAGTCGCAATCCAATGATTGGGGTCGAAATGCTGACCCTATACTACTCATGGTCTTTACTTTTGCCAAATTGTAGATTAATGAAACTCCAGAAATATCCAATGTAGCAAAAGAAAGATACCCTAAACATTGAGCAGTTATGTAAAACTTGGTAAGTACTTTCAAAATGCGTATTCTACAGAAGAAAAATTTGAACGCTAAAAGAGGGAAAGTCAAGCTTGAGTGACCCTAAACGAGTTCAAAAGAACTCATTTAGTCTACTCTACTGTACTGTTTCGGGAAAATACAGGAAGAAATGTTTTACATTGCCCACTTTTTGTGCATTTATGATTAAATAAATGTACTGAAGACAGTGAGACGACCGTCATTCAAGCTGAGCAATGATGTCTAAGAGCATTTGTGCACATTTAAGTTGATCGAATGACTCAAGCTAGGAATTGATGTAACTCAAGCTGATCGCTCGCACTTCGAACCAGAATACCTAAACTGCTATTTTTTGATTTGTTTAATCTCCAATCTCTTATGGTCATATGAGTTGCATTTTAAAACCAAAAATTTTAGGTCACCTCAAACCGAAACAATCTTTGAAACTCCATATCCTGTTTAACATATCTGGATACAATAAATCTCTTATACGAAGAATAACATTTTTATGCAGTTTCTACGAAAAGCAAGAATGAGCGAAACAATACAAATTCCAGCCAATCCAAAATGCTTAGCGGTTTTTCGTTGCTACACCTGCTAAAACATTCACTCAAAAACAGGTTGTAGTGTTTTTCGTGTCCGGTTGCAGTTAAAAAGGGATTGTCAAACACTAGAATGCTTACAATATATTGAAGTAGAATTACGTAAAACTTGTATCTGTTATTGTGGCCCAAACAGAATTTCCTGCATAGACGCAGCAACGTAACACATCCACGAAATGTAACATGGTTCAAGTGATTTTTCAATCGAAAACTGCTAGTGCGAAACATTTCCTTTGGTGGAACTGTTGGAGAACACGTCCTTAGTCCTTAAGTCTGTAGCTATGTTGGCACGACTACCTTTTTGCCCGCAGATAGCCAACATGTCAAAGTAAAAAAGTTTAAGGTGGGCAATAATATATCTCATATACACAGTTTATGGCAGGCTGCTAAAATGAAAGTTTTATTGCGAAAATGGGTTTTTCATAACATTTATTTAAGCTATGGTGGATTGACGGTTTGACCAAATCAGGAACTTTTTACTAGCAGAGTACTATGTTACCAGACATACCTACGTCTGGCAAGTATTTGTGCTGTTCAGCGTTGCTTCTTTCGTCAGCAATAACACGTTAAGTTTTGAAATTAGTCAAAATGTTGCAACGGGACAGTGAGTTGTTTTCGATCTAATAAAACTGGCAGCTCTAGACCTCCATATTTTGCCAGCTATAGGCTTGTTTAGGTAAAAAAAGGTATTCTCAAGGGGATTTGTGAAAGCCTTGTGGCAGCGGAAGTTCGAACCTAGGACCGTCAGATCTTCATTTGAGCACCTTACCACTTGGCCATTACGGCTTGTTTAGGGATAAAATGTGACAATTTCCAGGACTGGTTTTCTCGTTTGTGTGTTAGCTCACGTTCTGCTAAGAAATATCCTTTAGGAACCGTGTATAAAATATGCATGAAAATCTATTGTGAACAAGATTCATTTACACGCTTTGGGTCGTCTAAAAATCGTGCAAGCGGATTGTTCCTGCTGCTCCTCGGCGCACCAGGTCTATTATAATCAGTTTGGGGTAAATCTTAACACACTGCGAACGTTATTCATAGTGTTTACCATGAAATACACATGTTACATGTTAGAAAATCAATGTTCACAGATGATATGCAAATGAGAGTTTGACAAAAGAAAAAGCTTTTGCGTTATAAGAGCAATTCGTTGCACGCAATTCATACAAATTAGGAAACGTCCAAGTTTATGTAATTTTCTACAGGCTTCAGATTGTTATAAAGGGTATGGAATGGAGTAGGTCAGCTTATCAATTTGTGAAGTTATAGCCTATCTCGAAATGGTGGCGAGCTTTTAACAGAACTTCAGACACAATCGCTGCACTTGGCTAGCCACACCCACAGGCGCATTGTTTTACGGTCAAACCTTGAGGTTACAGAATGTATCAATAAATCTCCCGCAGAGATGATTTTTCAGATAAAAAATACAGGCCTTCTTCCACTACTCGTTATTCTAAAATATGTACGAAAGAATCAGTTCTGATTGGTATATACGATACCTATCGTGAAGATTGATTACTGTATCGATTAAGTTATAACTTTGAGTTATAACTAATATACTCGCAGCAGGTCTATATTTACGGTAAATATGCTCAATACCTACACATATTGCACAAAGCTCTTGCTTGTTTTGTATGATTAGATTTGAAGTTTTTGTAGGCTTTACAGTGAAGAAAGTAAATCAGTGGTGTAACAAAGCTATGAAAAATCTGACTTAACTTTTTATGCATCTACTGCCACAAAAACAAACGTGTAGAATGCGTTTAAATTTAAAAAAAAACAGGCTTGAAATACTTGTTAATTTTATTGCTTACATTTTATTTTTGGCTGTGTTCCTTAACTCTATGCCTGAAAAGATAGGAGCAGTAAGAATCGGTCGAAAAAGTTTTGTCATCGATTTTACCGAAAAGCTGCTTATACGGGTTCTTTGACCAGTTGAGTCCAGAGGCGTAGACCGTCATCTAACGCGGTCATCATTTAGAGCTTTGCGGAAAGATTGTTACCCAAAGGTCATAAATGTGATACAGCATTTCTAAGCATTGGGGCCAGGCTTAGTGACCTAAATTCGTGCACTTCTTGGTATACTCAAACCACGCTTACGCTTCTGATGTGCAAAAGTTCAGACAATTCTGCCAAAGTACTAAGAGTAATTGACTCATAACTTCGAAATTCTGTCAAATAATAAGATAACATCTATAATGTAATTTAGCACAAACACTGGATTTAACGAAATCACTATAATTTTCACACAAGTGAAAGCTTTGAATAGACTAACTTTGAATTGAACTGGAGAAAATTTGGGCTCAGTTGCTTAACCACAGTTCATAAGAGCTTAGCTAACCTCCACCTGTATAATAATACGCACAATATTTCGCACTTTGATCGCGTGCACAGAAACGTACCTATTGGACAGAAGCACACACACACACACACACACACACACACACACACACACACACACACACACACACACACACACACACACACACACACACACACACACACACACACACACACACACACACACACACACACACACACACACACACACACACACACACACACACACACACACACACACACACACACGCACACACACACACACACACACACACACACACACACACACACACACACAAACACACACACACACACACACACACACACACACACACCCACCAACACCCACACACACACACACACACACACACACACACACACACACCACATGCACACACACCACACGCACACACACACACCACACGCACACACACACACACCACACGCACACACACACAACCTTTTGCGCTGGTGTGCGAAGAGCGCAGCTTACTGCTGCACTAAGACTGAGTAATGTGACAACTAAGATGGAACTGTATAAAGGAGCCACACATCATACCATTTGCCTTGGGAGGTTATTACGTTCCAACAATGCTATTTCTAATTTCGTTCGATCGGTTTATTGCCTGTGGCAGCATTAGGGTTTATCATGTAATGACTGTAAAATTTGTTGCTGGCTGTACTCTTTGTGGTGCAATGATCTCACTATCTCTTACAGGCATCACAATTGTGATTTCTAATTCACAATCGGTTGAAACAAACGTAACCATGAATTGCTTTGTGGACCACTTTCTAACAACAAATGTAACGTATATTTGGGGAGGATGCCAGACTTTCGGACGCTTGGCAAGTGTAATCGTCTATGCATTGGCAATACTTCAGCTTCGGGATAGCTCTAACTCAAACCAGCTGCCCAACAATTTGAAAGAAGTCAAAAGTAGACAAGCAAAAGTAGCCAGGACATTATCGTCAATGATTGCAGGGATTGTATGCTGTGTTTTCTTGTACATTATTCATATATTGTACATTAATATTGTCTGGCCAAGACTATGTTTCTACATCTACCTAGAGCATGGCGGTACCTGTGTTAGTGCTTTTCATGCACCTAAATTCTGCAAGTAACGTAATCGTAACGTAACCAAAAAACCCAACGAAAATTCACGAAAACCCGAATTTTGGCCAACAATTTTTGCCACCGATTTTGCTGAAAAGTTGGCCATATACTAATTCGATGGCGCTGATTTCGAAACCAGAATTGAAATTTCCGGAAAATTTCCGAAATTCGTGGTATTTGACACGGAAAATTGGTTAAGAAAGAAAATGACATCTGTAAGCCAATCATGGCAATTTGCTTGTTATTACATGTTTTGGATCTTTACATCTGATATTGTAGATTGATATGGCCTGTTCTGTGCAAACTGTTAATCAGATAATTGGCACTGTTCTACTCCGTTCTGGATCAAACAGCAGACCTTCCACAAATGTGTACATTTACTTCAAACGAGTTCTTAGACTTATAAAGCTAGGTTATAAAGACAGGTTCTGAATTGACAATATTTTCTAGCTTCTGGACGCAAAGATTCGACGCACCTACTACAAAAGCATGTACCGTGTACATATTTGTGTGGAAGGGGTTTAGTATACGTGTATGTATGTGGAATTGTTATATCTTATGTATGTACGTATGCTGTCGTGAATGTATTAGATAACGAAGTGCTAAGTAAAAAATGAAGACAGCTAAATTTAAAGTTTGAAAGAATTCCACGCAGCGTAACGTTGTGTGGACGGAGCCTTCACATGTTTTGTGGACAGTCAAAAACACAACATGACACGCACACAATCCTAGAGACCTGATGTCTAGAGTAAGGTGCCCAAATTTTGCAGATATAGTCCTCACATAGTGCTTTGCTACTGTGTAAAATAAGCACATACCAATGTGTCTGTTTCTGTGCGATACGATGAAAGTGCGAATAATTGGACGTATTAGGTCCATACAGGTGGAGGTTAACTGAGATCTTATGAACTGTGGTTAACTAACTATGTCCAAGTCTTCCCCAGTTCAATTCAAAGTATCTGTATCAATCAACTTGTGCAAAAATTACGTGATTTCGTTCGCGTTCACAGTTGTAGATTACATTCTCGATGTTATCCTACTATTTGATAGAATTCCGTAGATGAGAGTCAATTTCTCCTAGTACTTCAGCAGAATCATCTGAACATTTGCACATTGCAAACGTAAATACGGAGTGAGTGTGCTAAGACGTGCAAGAAGTAAAATCACTAAGCCTCGCTCCAATGTCCAGAAATGTTGGATTCCATTTTCTAACTTTGGGTAACCATGGCTCCTGAAAGCTCTAAAACATTTGCTAGCGCGTTCTGAACGAAGTCAGCTTATATCAAAAACAGTTTTCATATTCGGATTCAGCAGGTCAAAGAAACTATATAAGCAGCTTTTTTGGCAAAATCGGGGACAAAAAGTATTCGACGCCATTCTTACTGAAGTTCTTACTACTTATCTTTTTAGGCATGAAAATAAAAGATATTTCGTAGCAGAACGTAAGCTAGCACACAAACCGGAAAACCAGTCCTCTCGAAAACCTTGCCACATTTTACATACCCCTAAACGAGCCTAATAGCTGGGAAAAATATAGAGAATCTAGGGCTACAAATTTTATTATATCGAAAACAGAGCATGGTCGCGTTGCAACATTTTAAATAATTTCAAAGCTTAACCTGCTTATTGGTAACGAAAGAAGCAGCGCCATTAAATTTCTCTATTTTTTTAGGAAAGGAAGCTTTATAAAGGAAAAAGTTTTGCGTAAGGGCTTTTTACCATGTACAATTCAAATATGAGCATAGTTGTCCTGTATTTGCTATTTCCGTGCTGCAGTAATTGCCCATAAACCGGACCGGAACCCTGGCAGACTCTAGCTTAAGGTGCTGGTTTCCTTTCGGGTATTTTTGACACATACGGCTTTAATCCTGCACGTAACTGGCTAAAACTTACTGTTTAACATTTATTCATTTAAAATTTATTTATTTATAAAAAACATTTATTTAAAAAATTTCCGTAACATTCTGGGGCTAGTCCCATATTTTTAGGCCAAAAGATAAGAAAGTTTTGATTTTTGGCTTTAGGTTCCCAGTAGGATGACAAGACACCGGATTGGTTGTTATGGCTGGAGAGAGGACACGAAAATAAACATTTCTGCTTATGAGGTATCAACCTTTAAGGTATCTTCAGTAGTTAAGTCAGTATAAGCAAAAAACCATTTTGAGGGTCAAAAAATGGCCATTTTCGAAGAAATCAGTTTTTTCAAAAATACTGCCAAATATTACGAACAATTTTTCGTCAATTTACCTCAATCGATACACAGTTTAATTGCACATTTTATCCATTTTAACTTAACTGAAGTTCCTTATTATAAGCTAGAGATTTGTCCGAAAAACCATTTTGTCAAAACTCGGGTTATTTTGTTTTAAGCATAGATTTCTCAAAAACTGCTCGACGAATTAAATGCTTAAATTTGTAGGAATGCAAGTCCCCAATGCCGCTAATGCCGCTAGGGGCTTCGTCCCTTAATCTTCTGGACATCTATTTCTTTGATGTTTGCAAATGCAGAGCATAACATTGCAAACTATGTTGCAAGATTTCATATATGGAAGGTGCTGACTCAGGAAAGGTAAAAATTTCTATCCTTGACGAATTTTATTGCAATTCAGAAAAATTCTTCGGCCTCTGAGGGGCTTCCCTCCCCAGACCCCTACCCCGCATGCTTATTTCCTAAAGTTTAAGAATGTTCTGTTTGCGTAATTTTAATTTAATTTAAATTTTTTGCATGATTTTAAGGAGTACAATTATAAGTCAGTTCTTCGTGAAGTAATGAACAAGGCAAACTTAGGTGATCCAACAAAAATACATTAGTGCAACACTGACAAAAAATTGAACTTCATGAAGCAACAAACACATTAGTTTAAATTTGCCATAAAGTTAGCAGTACATACGTGGAAAACATTACAAAGTCAGCACTACATGCAAAGCTGCAAAAGCAGACAATAAGCGAACTTTACAAAACACTGATGTTAGAAGCACTGATATTACAAACCACTGATTGTGCTCTAGGCCGACATTGTAACAGTTAACACTACAAAACACTGATATTAAAAATGCTGCATTGAAATGTATTAAACATTGTACACCCTTTATGAAACCTGATGACCATGCATGAACTAGAACTATTAGATTAGGGATCATATGGTCTTGCTCGGTCACTATAAAGATTCTGTTCCTGTGGCAGACTGGTTGAAATGGTTGAAATCGGAAGGATGATCCGACTCCAGCGGGACACTATCAAGGCCAAGTCCAAATACTACGGCACCATTGTTCTCCTAACCAAATTGGTGCAAACCACGGATTCAACTCCATTACTTCATCACGCTTTGGTACTATCCGGTCAGTACTACCTGGTCAAGCTATTGGCCAATGCCAAGAATTGCCAGTCCATGAAGAAGAGCCTCACTTGGGAACTATGCTCAAACAGCCAGAACCTAATATTCCCACGTCAGATGATATTGCCAACTCTACAAACAGCATGGTTCGACATAGTTGCAGCAAATGCAACCTTAACATTCAACAATCTGATAACTATTGTCGCCTAATGGTTGGATGATTATAGAATAAAGACATGGACGATCCCACCATTGTGTGTTTACAATCTCATGAAACAGCAGACTACTGAACAATAAGTAAATGCCTGTATGACCGTACTGTAAACGAAATGTATTGAACATACATTAAAGTGGGATATTTATGCAAGCATTTCTGACTCTAGCTGATCTAGGATATTGTGGATAGCTTGAACATAACCTATGGGACCTCAGATTTCTCAGTTTATCACTGACGGCATCAATTTCTGGAATATGAGGCCTTAGCTGCAATCCGCATACACCTCAGCGTCTGTTCATCTATCTAATCATTTTTATTTGATGAAACCATACTATGCCTGAATCAGCATAAGCGTAAACTTAGTGGATTTATTAGACCGTCAGTGCCGTACAGTCAATAAGAAGGATCAATGACTGCCACCTGTTGTTCCATCCTGAAATGAATACTGCGCTTAGACAACTTATTCGGCTCAGCCATTATCACTATGCTCAAATGCAGAAAGCGCCCAAGGCAGAAGATTATCATTTCAATTCCTGGTATTGGATGGCGACGAATTTTGCAAGTTGATATGATGTTATGCTTCAATGAAAGATCAAGATAAAAAACAGTTCACACGCCTATCAGAAGACAAGAAGACATACGTACTACTCAACACGAAAAGCCTTAGATAACAATAATGAACTGCTTGACACTGATGACATCATAAACTCAATGTTATTTAATGATTGCTGTATTGTTGTCAATAAATGCTGAAGCTATATATACAGATAGATAGGACGTAGTTTAAGATGGAGATAGTGAAGACCCCAAAGTTTCAACACCTGTTTACATGTATCGTATCGGCAACTACTAAGACAGGAATGCCAACATTTGTATGCCGATTGGTAAATCATGCATCAGAGATGATATTAGAATCTCCTGAAAAAATTATATGGTGCTATACGAAATGGCAAAATGCTTATGAGAACTTACCTCAAGTCGAGTTTGTCCACGGATTGCCTGACCTAAATACGATGAAAACAGAGGATACTAAATTATTGATCCCAGGTGCCTGATGAGCGAGATTAAGCGACAACCTAACCTAGTCCAGCTATTACCCGAGGATGCCGTCACTGGTCCAGTAGTGTCATAGACATTACCCAGAATATCTTCTACTATAGACAGCGAACAAACAGGATAAAAAGTCAGTACATTGTCCCAATGAAGAACTCGGCAGATAAGCTAACTCTTATGAAAAGTATTTGCGATTGCGCAGAAAACGTACTTTCTACGTAAAACGTAATGTCCAAAAAGGATGAAGATAAACTGTATAAACACGCATAATGAATTTCACGCAAGAAACGTATTACGTTAGTAGTCGTTTTAAGTCTAGGTAGTTTCCGGAAAAGAAGAAGCTCATAGTGCAACACGGTGGATGTTTCCCAACTCTTTAACCTATTATTGCAGTAGTGAGTGGACTACTCGAAATTCTAGGCACGGTTTTACTTGGAATAGATCTGGTGATGGAATACTCAATACTGTTAAAGCCTGGATACTTTGACGAACATACAAAGGGGCTGGAGAAGAAAGCCAGCAATGTCCAGTCGGAGCTACCCTTAGATATGAAGATAAAACTGTTTGGCAGCGTCGTACTACAGGCGTCGAATACTGCGAGACAAACCTCTAGAACTGTCACTGAAGTAACCTGGACGTCCAGATATCGTATCCATTTCGACTCCAACGTTACAACAGAAAGGACGCCAGCTAATTGAACATATTATGAACATACCAGGACTTAAGGTTACCAGCAGAGGAGAAATAGAATATTATAGTCAACAAATTGTAGGCTCAAGAGTATATAACCTCATTCATAACTTCATTCGCAACAGGCCCAGTCAACCGCCCGCTATTGGATGGCAAGCACTAGCAAAACCATTAAGGGACTGTAATGTACCCAGAGAACCCAGAAATCGATAACGTTGGCAGTACATAACTACACAAACAGGTTTAGGAATCAGGACAGCTCTGAAAAAGTTAAAATAGAGACGACACTAGAGCGTGCTACTGATACCAATGCCACCTTAGAAAAGCGTTACTATGATCCTCAAAGTCCAGCAGCTTTCGGAGCAATTGATCGGGAGTAGCGGTGATTACGTTCCAGTCACCCTACTTTTCCTAAACCTACCTTATACCTAGCTATCTCAAAACTCGATAAGGGCAGCATCTATCTTGGATTTGTGAGAAAAACTCCATTAGATTTTCAGTTGCAGTCACGCTTCCATTTGTACCAAGTTCATTCAAATTGGAGGTGATTACTGTTCCAGTAATTTTCGTCATACTTTTCTTTGGAGCATCAACGAACATACAATCAGCAATCTATATAAGTTACTTTTTAGCCAATGTAAACAGCCTAATTTTGCATTTTTTCAAAGCTGCTAGTTAGTCTTTGTTAGTTTTGAAGCCGCAATCAGTCTACTAAAAATTGATAAAAAATGCACCCACAGGTGCTTCCCTAAGTACATCCCATAGCTGACGTGACAAAGAGAAAGAAAGGTACCAAACAATTATCTGATAAAAAGTGCACCTCGGTTTACATATGAAAAAGGGGATGCAATACAATAAACACGAAATTATTGTCATTAAGGTGTCACCACTGTGTTGATTTATTATTATTATTATTATTATTATTACTGTTATTATTATTATCATTATTATTGTTATTATTATTATTATTATTATTGTTATTATTTATTATTATTATTATTATTATTATTATTATTATTATTATTATTGTTATTATTATTATTATTATTATTATTATTATTATTATTATTATTATTATTATTATTATTATTTTATTATTTTTCAACATTACTATTGGACTAGTAAGATTTCTGCAAAGAGTTAAGTTTTTCTTTCTACTAAATAAGGTAATAC
>JASAND010010150.1:0-39900 GCA_030248195.1 Trissonchulus latispiculum
AATCTCATAAAGTCATATCTCATTGCAGAAATGGTCAAGAGCGGTGACCGGGTTGGGAACACAATCAAAAAGAACAATAATTACATGGCTCTTTGCACTCAAAAACTATACTTTCTTGACATTACAAATTATCTCGCCGCTGGGACCTCTTATGCTAAATGGTTGCAAAGTTTTAAAATTCCTCAGGGAAAAGGCGTCTTTCCATACGAAGCTTTCACATCTCTAGAGTTCTTGAACCAAGGTTTCCCAAGTTTCGACCAATTCTATTCCTCACTGAGACAAGAACAGATCACCGTTGAGGACTACACAGCTCTGGATCAAATTTGGCGGGAAAACAACATGAAGACAATGAGAGATCTGCTTATTTGGTACAACAATAGAGACGTCGAGCCCTTTCTACAGGCAGTACAAAAGATGGTGGATTTCTGGACAACGATGGATATTGACATGTTTAAAGGTGGGTCCATTTCTCTTCCCGGCCTCGCCTACAAGCACATGATGAACCAACTCCCTAAACATACGATTCTCCCCTTTTGGAATAAGTCCACCCAACATTGGCACACACTGTTACGGGATAACATTGTCGGCGGTCCCAGCATAGTATTTCACCGATATCACGAAGCCGGAATAACGGACATCAAAGGCCAAAAGGTGAAGCAGATTTTTGGGTACGACGGAAACGCGCTCTACTTGTGGTGCCTCATGCAAGAAATGCCCACAGGTCTCTACGCTGAGTGGAATCCAACAGAAAATGGAAAATTCCAAAGGCGGCAACAAAAGGGGCGAAAAGAAATAATGTGGCTAGAGTACATGTCCAAAGAGATGGGGATTCTGGTAGAACATGCCTACAATGGAGGTCAGAAAACTGTGGCTACGGCAAAAGTAGATGGGTGGGTCCCGGAAAAGAATCTCGTCCTCCAGTTTCATGGGTGCTACTTCCACGGTCGTGGTTGCGAGTTGGACAGAAACCAAGATGCAAAAGATAGAGCTAAAAGAAGGGAAAGAACTGAAAGGGTCGCCCAGGCAATTAAAGATGGGGGTTTCGATCTTCTTGAAAAATGGGAATGCGAATTTGATGAAGAATTAAAAGACAACGCCGACCTGAAAGCGTTTGTAAAGGAGCATTTCTCTTTACCGAAGAAAGGTTCGTCGCTGTCGATGGAGAAAATGGTGGCCCTTATTAAAGCGAGTCGTCTGTTTGGATTGGTCGAATTAGACATAGAAGTGCCAGAAGGAAAGAAAGAGATGTTCGCGGAAATGACTCCCATTTTCAAAAACGTCGAAGTCACGAGAGACGATATTGTTGACCATATGAAGGCATTTTGCGAGGATGCATCGTCCGCGGAGATGTTTGATTGGAAGTTATTTCGGAAAAAAGATCCTTCTAGCGACACCACTAATAAGGTGGTACCTGAAGAAGGGGCTTGTTATAACAAAAATTCACAGGGCAATAGAGTTTAAGCAAAAAACATGTTTTAAGCACTTGGGTGATGAGGTAACCAGACACCGCTCGGCAGCCGACACCGACCAAGATCAGTCCATCAAGGGAGAAATGTTCAAGCTTCTGGGCAATTCATACTACGGACGGACAATCACTAATGTTGAAAAACATGTGAACGTTAAGTTCTGTGAAGGAGCTGCAGCTAGCAGAGAGGTTAACAGTTGGCGTTTTCGAAGGCTGGATGATTTAGGAAATGGAATATATGAAACGCATACCGCTAAAGCGAAAATTGCGCATCGGCTTCCTGAACTGGTGGGATTCTTTGTATACCAATATGCCAAGCTTAGGATGCTTCAATTTTACTACGACTGTCTCCAGGAACATTTGGCCAAAGACACTTTCCAGCTGTGTCAGATGGATACAGACTCGCTGTACTTTGCATGCACGGAAACTGATTTGAACAGATGCATTCCATCAGTTAAGTCTGATAGTTGGAAAAAAGCTGTAGTAGAGTTCTTTGTACAGGATTCGAAGCAAAAGCGAATACCGGGCCTATTCAAGGAGGAATGGAGGGGAGAAAAACTAATTGCCCTCTGCAGCAAAACTTACATAGCTTCCGGTGACACCAAAAAGATCTCCCACAAAGGGGTTAGCAAGAAGCTTAACAGTTATACTCCAGCAGATTTCAAGCAAGTGCTTGTTACAGGAAAGACACAGCCTGGGGTTAACAGAGGCTTTAGATGCCTCAACACAACAATGCTTAAGTACTTCCAGTCCAGGGACGCTCTCTCCTACCTATACCCCAAGAGAGAGGTCCTGGCTGACGGCGTCTCCACCCGCCCGCTTCGAATCTGAAGCTCCCCATGTTTCGGTTCAAATAGTTTGAACGAATGTCAAGCCTAACTTTTCACAAATCTGCTTCCACAGTTTGTCTTGCTCTCTAATCTTTTCCTTATTTTTGAGTAGTTGAGGATGAAACTCTTTTGGAATACCCTTTATTTCCATAAATTTGCGGATTAGGAAATCATAATTTAAAAAGTGCTTTCTGTCTGCTGGTTTCAACTGGTTGAAAATCACTTGTGTTTTTCCGAAAAGCTCTATAAAATATTCCGATGTTTCTGTGTCCAGAACTAAAGGCTTTTTATTTGTCAGCAGGAAAATTAAGTAATTTGCATTTTTGTAGTATTTTCTATAAAATTTTCTTTTGTCTGGAAACTTGGTTTTGTCAAGTCTTCTTAGAATTTCAAACTTGAGAAAGCTTGGAGTAATTGTTGAGAAATCATAAATTTTCTGTTTTCGTAGCTCAGCCTTTATATCTTCAAACACTTCTGGCGGAATATCTACAACTTCTTTTTGTTGCAATTGACTCAGTTTGTTTATGAAATGATTCAACCGGTTGTGTTCAGTAACTGAACATTGCAATTTGTTTGATGTTTCATAATGCGGTCCGCAGAAATCGGTTAATCTCTCTATTACATAACCACACGATGCACAAAATATAAATGTATATGGAATAGTGTTCATTTTCAAATCAAAACTACCGCAGCAGTTACACAGAAAACTGTGGTTCAGTGGCACTTGTTTGCTTTCCAGGTTCCTTTGCTCAAACTGTGCCTTTCTCATTTTATTCTCAACTATATTACATTATAAATTTGAAGTTTTTGCTCTCACAATCATCTCTCAAAGCACCGTGTCGCAAGAGAGAGGCTCGCTAACGACGTCTCACCCACCCGCTCCGCCTCTGATGCCCTCCCTCCCGATCAAAAGTCGACACTCCAAAACTCGCTCGTACCTCGAAATCAGGGTCGAACTTTTCTGGCTTAACTGTTAAGCACGTAGCCAAAAACGGGGACTACAAGCTGGCTTAGACTACGTCATAAGCACACTCACTCCGTCACGGGTCCATTTAAATCAAAAGTCGAAACTCTAAAACTCGCTCGTACCTCAAAATCAGGGTCGAAATGTGCATACTATACTACTAACGTACGTCTGATCCCCTTGATGAAAACCGTTACAGAAATATTGTTGCTAAGTGTAGTGAAGCTATTGCTATGTTCCATAAACTGTGTGAATCTAAATTTCTGTCAAATCCTTCAAATAACAAGTTCTTTAGTTACGTCAAGCGCAAGCTTTCGTCTCCCGAAGGCGTGTCGGTTTTAAGTAAAGGAGACTCTTTTGCTGTTGACGAATATGAAAAGGCAAATTTGTTAAATGATCAGTTCCAATCTGTCTTCGTGCGTGATAATGGTGTGCCCATTGTTCCGCCGGTAAAAGTTTTTGAGCATGAATTTGAAAATATCCTTTTCACTCGAAAAGCTATAATTGATGCCATTAGCACTGTCAAATTCAAATCAGCTGCTGGGCCTGATAAGATGCCCTCTCAGTTCTTGAAATTGTTCAAAACCCAGCTGTGCATTCCTCTTCAGGTTATATTTCAACAGTCTTACGATGAGGGGGTGATACCTAGCGACTGGTCTGTAGCTCACGTTATACCCATTTTTAAGGGTAAGGGCTCGAGGAATGATCCTGCTAACTACCGGCCGGTGTCCCTAACTAGTGTGTGTTGTAAGGTAATGGAGAAGGTGATCAAGAAGCACTTGCTTGAGCACCTTCTCAACAACTGTCTTATCTCGAAACACCAGCATGGGTTTATGTCAAATCGGTCTACCCAAACCCAGCTGCTAGAGTGCTTAAATCTATGGACGAACGCCAAAAATGCAAAAAAAGGTGTAAAGGCGCTATATTTAGACATAAGTAAAGCTTTTGACTCTGTATCTCATGTAAAATTGTTAAGAAAACTAGATGCATATGGGGTCAGGGGGCGTGCATTAAGTTGGATACGGGCATTTCTTATTGTGCGATCTCAGTTTGTGAAAGTTAACAACGTACTGTCTGACGGGGGGAGGTTATTAGCGGGGTTCCACAAGGAAGCGTGCTTGGACCTATTTTGTTTTTACTGTACATAAACGATTTGCCTGGTTTCTTGTCTTATTGTGATACAAAAATTTTTGCGGACGACACAAAGTTGTCACTGGCGGGGTCAACTTTGGATGAGTTCGAAAACTTCAAATTGGATTGTCTTAACGTATTTAATTGGGCCACAACAAATCAGCTTTCGATTGCCTCGAACAAAAGCATGTTTCTTGAGATGGGGGAACCATTAATGGGGACTGATCTGGCTGTAAATGGTGTGGTTATTCCAAAAGTGAGTCATGTCAAAGATTTGGGAGTATTTATCACTCATGACCTCAAATTTTCCGTCCACTGTGATAAAATTTGCGCTAAAGCTTATCAGAAAATTGCTCTTATATTCAGAAGTTTCGTGTGCAGAGACACAAAATTTTTGGTGGCTATGTTTAAAACATATGTAAGACCTATTTTGGAGTTCAATTCTTGCGTGTGGTCTCCTTCTTTGTTGTGTGATATTCGAAAAATCGAGAACGTTCAACGGCGATTCACAAAAAGAATCCCGGCACTGCACGACTTAAGTTTTGCCCAAAGATTGGAAAAAACAGGACTTGAAATTTTAGAGCTCAGAAGACTACGGGCAGACCTGGTTCAGGCTTATAAAATTATATACGAAATTGACAAAGTAAATTCGGCTGATTTCTTTGTGTTTGCTTCTGAAACTGGTACCAGAGGAAATAACCTTAAGTTGCACTGCCAGCGTGCAAGACTAGAATGTAGGAAGCGCTTCTTTAGTAATCGAATAACTCCGATATGGAATAGCCTCCCAAACTGTGTTGTACGGGCTGCCAACACTTCGATATTTAAAGATAGAATTGAAAACATGGTTTTCTCGGAGTTTCTGAGGTATGACCCAAGTCAGTAATATAGTTGTACATTGTAGTGTGTATTTCTCTGTATTGTACTATGCCTTTTATGTACGTACGTTTCAAATGCTATTAGCTTGTGCTGTAATAGGGGATCTAGCATTTGCTAGACTCCCATTTTGGTCTTGTTCTTGTTGGTATCGTTACATGTTTATGTATACGTTCGTGTCTGACCAAAATAAACAAATGTTGTTGTTGTAATTAAATAAGAACGGTATCTCAGGGATACTGTTGCTCAGCTTAATCCTTAATCTGGAGTTGCGCCTTCAGTATACTGGTTTACTTCAGTTGAAGTTTGCACACAAAATTTGCAGAGGCATCAGCTAAAGCTGGAAGAGTTTGCCGTAAAGCATCAAATCCTTAATGCTTACCTTTGTCATCCTTAAAGAAGAATTAATTTTTGATTAATTAATTAATTAGAGTTAACACTGCTAACCTTAGTTTTTCTTTTTCTATAACCTTTTCAGAAAACATAAAACATTGACTGAAAACTGATATTAAAGACATCGTAAAATTGATATCAAATCTTCTGCCATTTACACAACAATTCAAAAACAAAATTTCGTAGTATGGAAATTTGGTTAAGAGTAGAGATTGCTAAGTTCGTGCTGAGTGTGTGATTTTGAAGTTAGGACAACAATTCAAACAAAATTTAGTTTATTTCAAAGAAGAAACAATTTTGTAGAAACAAAATACAAATGAGACCGTGTACAAAACAATTTCAAGACAAAATACCCAACCCTTCCTTCCAACCAACCTCTAACCTGCTTCAGATCCAGGGTTTCTCCAATTTAGATGACCAATTTGGGTTCAATCGAAAGTGACCGAAAATGAAGAAAATTCCCTCCCTTAAATATTGTCAAAACTAATTTGCATATTACGAAAATGTCGAATTTCTAATTTGCATATTAGTTCTGAAGTTTGTAGATTTTCGAAAACAAGGAAATTTCCACAAAATACCCCCTCTTTTGAAAGCGCGCGCCCTCGCCGCGGTCCATGCAGTCAGTAAAATAAAATTACAGTTAACCTAGCTAACCTACCTACTAGTACATAATAAAATAGCATTAGTACACGAAAGGAACCTAAAACTGCATCTCGCACACGCGGACGCCTGCCCGAAGCCGACAACACAACACACTACTGGCTTAACGGGTACGTGTAAAACTACACCGGAACCTCCGGGACAGACAGACAAGACAGACAAATATATACAAGACAAAAAATAAAGACCGCAACGAGGAAGCACCCTAACAAAAGAGAGGCTGAAGTTTTTGGATCAACAATAAGACATCTTGAACTTCAGAACAATATTTCGGAACCTTCCACGAAGATTCCCAAACCTCCGATAGAAGTCTTTTCAACAACAAAATACCGCAAGCTTAGAATCGACAAACCAAATGACAAAACTGGCAGCAGAACAGAAACAATAGAACAAATAACAATACAATGGCCTAGCCAAGGTAGCGAGCACCACCCCAATGAAACCCCAAAATCCGAAACCTCCTACATGAGAAGTAGACCCAAAATTTAAACACAATTTCACCCCAAGGCACCCCCACCCACGCATAGCCCAACCACGACTTTCACCACCCACGATTAAATATACCTGAACAACCGAACAACAATACACAAAACACAACCGGAAGTAAGGGAAAGGGTGAGCCAAACACCGGGGAAGGGACGGCAAATTCCAACATAAGTAATACGCATCACCACTACTTCCTGCCCAATAGGGCCCTTCACCCAAGACCAGTACAATACGCACAACAAAGTTCTAGAGTCAGCGAGCAGCACGTTCTGCTCTGGGAAGACCATCAGCGACCCAAAGGCAGCCGCCACCGGGAATCCACCTGTGCCCCCGGGAAGCCGCCCACCCTCGGGCTAGAGCACCCCCGAAAAGCGTGATAGCACTAGGACCCGTACCAGACCAATCACAAGCAAACCACCACTTAATCACACTAGCCTCCAGAACCGCTGCACCGACCCAAACCAGCGAAACCCACCTCAGCCAACTTTTCGTGAAAATCTTTATAAATGATGAAACAAAATTTACTTTAGCTAATTGGCTAGCTTTGCACTATAGAGTTGGGATTTGAAAAAGTATAGGTATCAGTTGGTGCGTTAGTACGGGCGGGAGCGGTTCAGTGTTTTTGTGAACATCTTAGTTGGCAGCGGTGACTTTTAGGTCGTAGTGACTTTATAGTGAGAGTTTTTTTTGGTTTTTTTTGAGTTTTTTGCGGGAAAATTAATGTTAATTTTGTTGGTATAGTGTTTTTTTTTTTTTTGGTGTTTTGGTGGGGAGGGGGGGAATGAAGATTTTTTTTTTTTTGAACCACTACATAATGCAAGACTGCCATTTTTCTAAAATTTTCAAATACAAAAGGCCTATGTACGTGCATTTCACGATGAATTTATTGTAACTAGCGTTAATAAAATGGGGTAACTTCGGCTGGTTTTCAAAATTTCAAGCAGTAAAACTTTTGAATTATTAGCCCAACCGAGCCAGTTTTGGTATCAATTTGACGCTTTCGACGTCCTCTATCGCGCTCCGCTGTCATACGTTGACATTTCGAAGTGCGACATTAATTTTGGCCAGGTGCCGAAGTTACCCCCGGGTGGGGTGATTTCGGCACCAGCACTAAATTAGCGCGTTTTGTCGAATTAGAGATTTGTCGAACAGAGTAAAAATTTAATTGTTTCCATTACCAATTTTTCCGTTTTTTCCAAAAATTTCTTTGAGTTCTGGGGGCTCCGCCGCCAGGCCCTTGGCGTTTTCCTTCCCACTTTGTCATGGAATGCCAAGGTGCCAGATCATGTCTCAATGTTATTTGTTAAGTCGTTGTCCACCTGTATCGATATATCTTTTTGAACTCGAAAATTTCACATCAATAAGTAAATTATTACAATGTGCATAGTCGTGAACATTTGAGCTTTTAAAACACATTTTTGAAGAATAATGCTATACCACGCTACAGCACGCTACAACTCTTGCTTACTGATACTGTACTGACTTTATTCAAAATACAAAATTTACAGTTGCAATTTACGCCAAGAATGAAATGCAACAGATACCAAATTAATTCTTTTAAACATAATAATCCGTAATTGCAAAAAATCTCCAACTTCTGGGGGGCTCTGCCCCCCAGACCCCCCGGTGCTCTACTTCCAATGCTGTTTTCAGGGATCAGTAGCTCTCACAGTTTTCGAAACTGAATCTATGTTTGATATTTACTACAGTTTTTCTCAATCCTAGTCCTAAACATTTCATTAATTTTTAATACTTTAATTAGTTTAACTATATTATAACATTGAAATATCGGAATGTGTGTCAATAATATTGAAAATTACTGAAGGTATTGCGTTAGATGCAACAGGTGCCAAATAAAATCTTTTTAAACATTTCCATTACGGATTATTCTGGAATTGCAAAAATTTCTTCAACTTCTGGGGGCTCTGCCCCCCAGACCCCTCGCCGTGTACACTGCCCGCATCTATATTCTATAGGTACCCTTGTAATCGTACATTTTAAGCAGCATCAACTTTCTAAATTGTGTAAACAGTGTTACACTAACGGAATCATCAAAATTTTACACATAAAACAATTTTTTGCACTGAAAACACGATAAAACAAAAATTCTACCTGGACGCAAAATTTCTTAACCGGACGCAACTTAAACTTAGCGGGACGCAAGGTTGACGCAAATCCGAAAACCAAAAAACCCTGCTCTATAATGAATCTAGCTACCTAAAATTATAGTTGTGGCCACGCTGTTTAATTTTTATGTGCATAAACGTTCTACTGGGGGTAATTCTACTACGTAGAATTCAAAAACGGCCTTAGATTTTAGGTCTTACCTATGAGTAGTACTGTACGTTATAATTAATTCAGCCACTTAAAATTCTAATGGTGGCCTCGCCATTTAATTTTGTGTACGGAAACGTTCTACTAAGGGTAATTTGACTGCGTAGAATTCAAAAATGCCCATAGATTTGAATTGTGACGTAGGGATAGAACAGTATATACTAAAGTCTGAATAAAAAATGTAGGGAGCGAAATTGTTTTGTTTATACTGAATTACCGGTACATTTTTGCTGCAGCAATGTATATATTTTCTGAACCGTCATGGCATGAACTTTCTTTTGGTTGAAAAATGGGATCAATTGAACTTTATCCCCCCCAACCCTTTTGGGGGGATAAAGTTCAATTGGGGACACTTTGAATATTCGTGTTTCCGCGTTTGAAATTAAGTTTATGTTGTCGTTTGTTGCTGGTTTAAAGAAGGTTTCATAATAAATGGACATAACTCAAATTTTTAAAAATTTTTAGAAACTTAAACTGGAAGCGCAACGTCAACAAAATTTGTTTTTGCTCATCGATTTTGTTAAAAGAATTTGATTCACGGTGCTTTCAAAGATTCTGAGCACGCATTTGAAGTTCGTTTTACAATCCAGCTTTTCATTAGCTTTGTGTAAGCTAAAGCTGTAAGCTTAGCATGAAAGCTTGTATATACTGAGCTAACGAAAAGCTGTATGCAAAAATGAATTTAAGATTTGATTAACTATTTTCACTAAATATTTAAGATAGTAAATATCTATTTAAGATTCGGAACAGCTAAAAATGCATACGCAGATTAAAACCTAAAAACTTTATAAATACTATGTTTTTTAAGTTTTTGGATTTTCAGTTTTTTAAAGCCATGACGTAGTGTAGCATATTCCCGCGGAAGTTGTAATGTCAGTACAGCATGCAGAAACCTTTAACTTAAATTTCTAGACACCTTCCAATTTTGGGGGGGATAAAGTTCAATTGGGTCTTTAGGGGGGATAAAGTTCAATTGATCCGAAAAATGTTTTTAAAAAATTCAAATTCATCAAAAGAAGCCGATTTTTAAAGTTTTGAAAGATCATTAGAAGCCAGGAACTAGGCCTTCGGTGGAAAATTAGCCCATGTCTCAGACATTTTGAATCCCGAATATCAGCTGATTTCGTCAAATATTGCGATAGTTATTCAATTTTTTCGATTTTCAAAATCCTTTGATCTTTGCCGCTTTTCCAACTTTGACTGGCTTTTTACTCGCGACTCACCCAATGCAAAAATTTTTAATTGTATTTTCAGGACCGATTACGTGTCAGCTTTCATGTGATCAATGTGGTTTTTCAAAATTTGAAAATCAATTTTTTTCGAAAAATACCAGTTTTTGACCATTTCGACAATGCAAATCCAGCAAAAGTGGGCAAAAATAATATTATCATAAGGTTTAATCTGAGCTGAATGCAACGATGTAAAGTTTTTGTGGCTACGACTTAGCCGGTTTTTGGCTAGTTTAGTTTATACTATTTGCGGCAAATCAATGCACAATAGCACAACTTGTCAGAAATCAGCTGAAATAGAAAATTGTTTAAAAAGTCGTTGCTGGGGCAATTTAAGCCGTAGCCACAAAAGCATTATATCGTTGGATTCAGCTCAGATAAACCTTATGATAATGACAAGTTGTGACATGTGTTGATGACAGTTGTGAAATGATAATGACACTTTCTGACAAGTTGTGCTATATTGTGCACTGATTTGCCGCAAATAGTGTAAACTAGTCAAAAACCGGCTAAAAAGCGAAATTGTTTAAAAATTCGATGCGGATGCAATATAAGTCGTAGCCACGAAAACTTTATATCGTTGGATTCAGCTCAGATTACACTTTATGATAATATTATTTTTACCCACTTTTGCTAGATTCGCATTGTCGAAGTTTTGGGTCAAAAAGTGTATATATTTTTCGAAAAAATTGATTTTCAAATTTTGAAAAACCACATATATCACATGAAACCTGACACGTAAGCGGTCCTGAAAATCCAATTAAAAAATTTCTGCATTGAGTGAGTCGCGAGTAATAGCCAGTCAAAGTTGGAAAAGCGGCAAAGATCAAAGGAGTTTGAAAAACGAAAAAATTGAATAACTATCGCAATTTTTGACGAAATCAGCTGATATTTGGGATTCCAAATCTCTGAGACATGGGCTAATTTTCCACCGAAGGGCTAGTTCCTGGCTTCTACTGATCTTTCAAAACTTAAAAAATCGGCTTCTTTTGATGAATTTTAATTTTTTTTTAAAAATTTTCAACCAAAAGAAAGTTCATGTCATGACATTCAGTATAAACAAAACAATTTCGCTCCCTACATTTTTTGGTCAGACTTTAATTTATGTTGATTATTAAAACTTGAATTATGGCCTTACTGTTGAATAATTGTGTATGAAACGTTCTACTAAGGGTAATTTGACTACGTAAAATTCGAAAATGGCCCTAGATTTTAGCTGTTACGTAGACATAATACAGCACAACATACTTTATCTAGCTACTCCGGCTTTACCTTGTTAATTTCGCAGGAGTTTTCGCAGTAGTAGAATCAGAAAATGGAAAACATTTCTTCTACCTGAAATAAAAAGGCGGTCAACAAATGTCATACAAACTATAACAAGAAACATTTATTTGTGACATTTATTTGTCACAATGTGTGTTTCTTGACAGACATGATATTTTGATTCCATAATTTTAGACAAGTTGTAAATTTGTCTATAGCCTGTCTTGATTGCAGACAAGTTTACACTTGTCAATTTTGGTTTTCCAATTTTGGTGACGCCGAGAGTTTTGCAAAAATTCTTGTTTTCTTGCACGTGTTTGTGTCTGGGGCTAAATGCAGTTTTTGAATTTTATGTGCGTGGTCCCCTTGTTTTTATTAATGATATTTTCGCAGAAAATGGACTCGAACATATAGCCTAAAGGTAAGAAACGATTAGTAACGGATTTTAGTTTGATGTAAATTATTAGCTATCACTTTTTTGTATGTACTTTGCCTTCTTTTAGGATTTTCAAAAATTTGTTATCTCAAATGTTGATCTAAGACATTAGGGCGCAAGGGCGCGCTCAAAATCTTTCTCCAAATTACATCAGTTTTGAATTTTTGTTAGGGCCCGGTCGGTTGTGTTTAACCGGCCGGACACAAAACAGACAGTTTGATATTATTTTTGTAGTTTTAAACTTATCTTTTTATTTCGGACTTTTGTTAAAGCATCGACAGTCAAGCTGATGTCTCGCTTTTTTTGCCGCCAGCAGGGGTTGCCGGCCATAACGTTCAAATCTAGGCGTAATTAAAAGAGCTGGCCGTAACAATTTATTGCTAAAGCACTGGGGAATGTGTAGTTCAACTGAAATCCGTTGTGACACTTGGGGCTGTTCCTAAATCAGTTGAATTAAAATCAGTAAATCAGTTGAAAATTCGAAGAGTAACCTTTCTGGAATGTCCTATATTAAAACAGTTAACTGTTCATTATATCTAAATTTTAGATTTTCGTTATGTCGGCAGAACAAAAATCTTTATTGTGGAAAATTCGCTGCGCGGCTTAGCAGACGATCTTGGACAGCTATTTGTCCGAAACCCAGCAATGTCTTTTGCCGACAGAAGGCTACTGGTCAGGGTTATCGGAACAATGGAATCCGATAGGGAGTATCTGCCTAAAGCGCAGAGACTCCTTCGCCCCCTCCCTCCTAGCAACCAGGATGAGTGCTCGCCGTCTTCGTCCGAGTAATCGGATGAAGGCATCGGGTGGGGAGTGGGAGATTGGGAGGGGGGGGGGGTGCGTAGGCTCGAGATGGTTCCGCTGGCCGTGATTGGTAGGCACTCTGTTGGTGGGGGATGGAGCTGCGGTTGAGGGCAGTATACAGGCCAGGGTAGGTTGATAAATAAAAATTTGCACTAAAACACCAGCACAATGGAGTGTACAAAGGTTTGTTTTTGTTTAGAAGTTATCATATGGCGGGGATAATTAAAGATACTATAGCTTCCCTTGATCGTACTTGTAAGGATTTGAAAATTCTGTCGTTGGACTATAGCACCTGTATGCCGGAGGAAGTCGGGAAGGAGCTGTGGGAGGTGGCTGAGCAAGTTGAGGTCGACATTCAGTCGTTGACCCAACTCTTCGGGGGGAGGGTGGCTCCGCCTGGTGGGGGGAGGGCTGAGGCGGGTGGAGACCCAGAGGTGGAGGTGGTGTTGGAGATCATTAAGCTGGAGTAGGTGGTGGGTGGAGTACGGGGGGAGGGGTGTGAGTTAAGGTGGGGGAGGGGGGTAGCGCGTATATCAAATGGGTCCTGATTGATCGCAAACAAAATCTAGGTAAATTTAGATTTAATGATATTTATCTATTATGGGTATACCAGCTTTAACTCCACAGCGAGTTAAAGCTGATACCCATTAAATATGAGCTATTTAAGGTAATTTGTGGAGGGCGATATGAGCATAAAGGAACTTTGCGGTAGGCGATATGAGCTATAAAGGAACTTTGCGGAGGGCGATATGAGCTATAGAGGTACTTTGCGTAGGGTGATATGAGCTGCGGAAGCTGCAAAAGATGAGCTATTTATGCAAATTGAAAACCATGCTTAGGAGTCACAGTCTCGGTCTTTCTACCCCTTTTTAATCTTCTCACCCTCTTTTGTCCATTGCTTTTTAGGGAAATATCTGTATGTAAATGTAGCTAACTCTGTATTTGTATTTCAGGTTTCGTGCTCCAAGAGCAGAGCACAACTTTTTCCCTGAGACACTAAAACCCAACGTGCATTTGATTCCTCGGGTTTTATGTCTCAGGGAAACAACCACATTAATCAAGGAGCCACTTAATGGCAATTATTCGCATTATTGTGATTATATAATAATTCCAACCATATTATTCGTTATCCTGCTCCATCCAGCATCTGGCATCTTGTAAGCTTGGCTTTTGCGTTTGTACATTAAACAGATTTGATACCCAACTGGGTTGGGAATTAAAATAAACCTTTACAATATCCAACCATGTTGATTTTCAAATGAGCTAACGCTAACTAACTAAAGCTAAGCGTGCTTTCTAATGCAAGCATTGCCTCAATGCTTTCATTAGCTAACAACAAACAAACTTGATACCCATGCATGATGGGTATCAAATGAAAACGCTTTCTAACGCAAGCATTACCTCAATGCTTGCATTAGCTGACAATAAACAAACTTGATGTCCATCATGCATACAAACAGCTGTCCAAGATCGTCTGCTAAGCCGCGAAGCGAATTTTCCACAATAAAGATTTTTGTTCTGTCGACATAACGAAAATCTAAAATTTTGATATAATGAACAGTTAACTGGTTTAATATAGGACCTTCCAGAAAGGTTACTCTTCGAATTTTCAACTGATTTACTGATTTTAATTCAACTGATTTAGGAACAGCCCCAAGTGTCACAACGGATTTCAGTTGAACTACACATTCCCCAGTGCTTTAGCAATAAATTGTTACGGCCAGCTCCTTTAATTACGCCTAGATTTGAACGTTATTGCCGGCAACTCCAAACTACAAAAATAATATCAAACTGTCTGTTTTGTTAATTTAAAAATATTTCTGATTACGAAGTACGAACTGAAATTTTTTCCAAAATTTGGTCCCGACCCCGGCCCCGGTGCATCTCTACCAATCAATTTTAAGTATAAAAGTTAATTTTTGATTTGATTGCCATGAAAGGAGTTGAAGATTAAAATACATTATTTCTGCAATTTGTTAGTTTTCCAAGCTCTTAATATTAAACAAGTAAAATTTATGAGGAGAGAAATACAGAGGTCATTACGACATGACCTCTCCCAATTTCCTTCTGTAAAATTTCTTCAGCCTGCTTAGTAGGGTGCCACTTTAAAGTTAATCAAGCGTAACAAGAGTCATTAGGTCAGTTCCTCTCCACAAAATTTACAAAAGCCGAATCTTTCAGCCAGTCAGACTGATGTTGACCAAAGATTTGTAATTTTCAACCAACCAAATTGCTGAGCAAGCATTCTAGTCAAGCCGATCAAGCATTTCGCAAGTCATGTGTGGAGTTAAATTAGTCATTAAATGTGTAATTTGATAATGCTTTATTCTGGCAAATAAATTGTATGAGGCCATTTAATGAGACCCAATTGCTAAAGAAACACCAAGGTAATTTTCACATGTCATTATGGTGGTTAAATCCAGTTTGATTCAATCATAGTTTAAAGAAGTTTAGTAACGATGTCCAAGAGATTATCATATGACATTGTCATATTGCCATTGCCATATTGCCAGGTTAAATAGTCATTAAATGGAAACTAGAATTGTTAAAGAAGCACGGATGCAACGTGCACATGCCATGTGTGGGGTTAACGTTAAATTTGATTAGTGATAATAAATTCCTTGACAAAATTTTAAATTTAATTTAAACAAAATGTAATGAGAACAACATTAATCTTTAAAAAGCGCACTTGACCACACGGTATAATTGACCTCTCCATTCATTGCATGAGAAAGACCTATCAAGATGAACAAACGACGGATTTTAGTTGGGGCGGCCGCTTTTGTATACGTATATATATATATATATATATATATATATATATATATATATATATATATATATATATATATATATATATATATATATATATATATATATATATATATATATATATATATATATATATATATATATATATATATATATATATATATATATATATATATATATATATATATTAAAAACCTACTTTACTAACTGTACTACTAACTATAGTCTAGCAAACTTAAACTGGACCAAAAGAGTTAATTTTGTGGAGAGCTTATTATTCAAGCTAAGTATGACAATGTATATATTTTCTGAAAGCTCAGAAATCAGAGATTTTTAAAAAATTTTCAAATTTTCAAATTTCAAATTTCATAAATTTTGAAAACTGTAGGAAAAGAAAAAATAAACGAAAAGTAGTCGAGTTTGGTATCAAATGAAAGGTCTTGTTCAGGAGAACGCGAATATGTATCAATTAAACGGGTTTGGGGCGGCACGTGGTTCTAGCGTGCCAATATCCCGAAAAATAAAAGTTGCTCCGATCGGTATAAACTTGGGCTCATTTGAAAGCTCTCATCCCGCTGAGTCAAAGTTATAATTGGGTCACCGCTCAAAAATGCTGTCTGTGAAAGTTATTCCTCTTTAAACCCCAAAAATGGGCTGTTTGGGCACTTTTGGAGGGTTTAATCCAGGCTAGCAAAAGCTGTGAGCTGAATCAAGTCAAGCGACTGTGCTACATTTTGCGTCGAAAAAATTGCAGCTTTGGATCTTCATGCATGCGTAAGATAAGCTAATTTAAACAAACTTCAAAGGAACCGACACGGCGGCTTCTTTGAAGTTTGTTTAAATTAGCTTATCTTACGCATACGTACAGATCAAAAGCTGCAATTTTCACGTAGTTGTGTATAATGATGAGACGCAAAATGTAGCACAGTCGCTTGACTTGATTCAGCTCACAGCTTTTGCTAGCCTGGATTAAACCCTCCAAAAGTGCCCAAACAGCCCATTTTTGGGGTTTAAATAGGAATAACTTTCACAGACAGCATTTTTGAGCGATGACCCAATTATAACTTTTACTCAGCGGGATGAGAGCTTTCAAATGAGCCCAAGTTTGTACCGATCGGAGCAACTGTTATGTCTGCAGAACTGACATTCACGTGAAACTCTAAGTCTTTGTTATTGTTATACTGTGTAATATGCGAATTAGTTTACTGCCTATATAAGTGCTTGTTTTCTGTGATTAAATCAGTCTGCTTGTTCTCTCTTCTCACAGTCGCCCACTACATTTGGCGCACTGTTTGCCTGCCTACGAAGAAGGCGAAGAAAGCAGACGTTGCCAGGCCACTGCTAGGCAAAGAAGACTGGAGACTGCTGAGCCGCCCCCAGGCTCGAAGAAAGAAGACTTTCAAGCCGCCTCCAGGCTTGAAAGACTGCTCTGCCAAGGCCGTTTCCAGGCCGAAGAAGAGGTCGGAGTCGCTTCCAGACTCCGTGCGCAGGCCGTTCCAAGGCCGAAGAAGAAGAGGTCAAAGCCGCTTCCAGGCTTTGTTCCTTGGCCGTCCCAAGGCCGAAGCAGACGAGGTCAAAGCCTCTTCCAGGCTTTGTTCCTTGGCCGTCCCAAGGCCGAAGCAGACGAGGTAAGAGCTGCTTCCAAGCTCTGTTCCTTGGCCGTTCCAAGGCCGAAGAAGAAGAGGTCGGAGTCACTGCCAGACTCTGTGCGCGGCCGCTCCAAGGCCGAAGAAGACGGGTATCCGAGCCATTGCCAGGCTCAAGATCGTTCCAGGTCGAATACTCCAGAGTCACATCTGGACTCTGTGCAAGGCCGAAGAAAGAAGCTCCGTGGGCTGTTCCAGGCCTGCAGTCAGTATTCCAGGCCGTCCCCAGGCCGAAGAATCCAATCAAGCCATTGCCAGGCTAAACCATGGATCATTTACCTCCTCCGCCTGCCTTCCTGGCTCAACCGGGAGAGCCTCCAGCTCCATGGAAGGAGTGGATCCGGTCCTTCAACACTTACGTGGAGGCCTCAGGGGTCCAAGGAGGTGATGAGGTTTCGGACCGCAGACGGGTGGCTGTCCTCTTGCACTGCTTAGGTGCGGAAGGTCAACGGGTCTATTACGCCATCCATCCAGAAGAGGCTGAGGTTCCTTTCCAAACGGTGGTGGACCGACTAGCCAAACAGTTCGGTCCAAGGGAAAACGTGGTGGCTGCCCGGGTCCGGTTCAGGGAAAGTGCCCAGGGAACCCGGAGGGTGGACGAATGGTTGGCGGAACTGCGACGTCTCGTGGTTCCGTGCAACTACAGGGATCTGGAAGAGGAGCTCATAAGGGACCAACTGGTGGAGAAGACCTCTAGTTCCAGAACCCGGGAGAGACTCTTGATGGAAGCCGACCTGACACAGGAGAAGGCTCTCTCAGTGGCACGTCAGGTGGAACAGGCTAGCCGGGATGCGAAGGCCATTTCCGGTTCTCAGGTCTCGTCCTCAGTGAATGCCGCCACATC
The DNA here is from genome assembly GCA_030248195.1 of Trissonchulus latispiculum. NCBI lineage: Eukaryota > Metazoa > Nematoda > Enoplea > Enoplida > Ironidae > Trissonchulus > Trissonchulus latispiculum. The sequence continues at coordinate 18,131 of JASAND010010150.1, forward strand.
CAAGCCAGCCAGACCATGGAAGCCTCAGAATCGATCAGTCCAGACCTGCTTTTGTTGCGGAAAGCCAGGTCATCGCCCGAAAGATCCGAAGTGCCCTGCTTTGGGGAAGACATGTGATGCTTGTGGCAAAATGGGTCATTTTGCCACTCTCTGCCGAGCATCAGGCCAACAGAAGAAGGTGTTCCAGAAGACGTCGATGCCAAGACGGTCCAGATCGAAGCCAGTCACAACATCGTCAGTGGATATCTTGAAGGCCGAGGTTGAGGTTTCAGCAGCCTCAACTGAACTCATCATTCCAGCCTTCGAAGTCAGCATTGCCGGAGTCACTCGACATCTGCCGATGGTCGTCGATACAGGATGCACCAGATCCATCCTGCCATTGACGCAGATGAAGAGAGAATTTCCGGGAGCACGAATGCATCCATGCCAGCTGTCAGCAGTCGGGTACGGAAGAACAGCACTGCCAGTCGCCGGAACAGTTCAAGCCACGGTCCGCTTCAAGGATCGCCAGGCAGACGTCAACCTTATCGTGGTCGATGTCAACGACAAGCCTCTGTTCGGAATGGACCTTTTCCGAGCTCTGAAGATTCAGCTCCGTGCCAATGGTCCAGAAGAGGTAAACTCAATCGGTCAGATTGATGATGTTCAGGCGAAGTTTCCGAAGCTGTTCAGGGAGGAACTGGGTCCTCTCAAAGGATTCATGCATCGAATCCGATTGAAAGATGGAGCGAAGCCGATTGCCACGAAGCTGCGAAGACCACCACTGGCATTGATGGAACCTGCCATCGAAGAACTGAAGAGGATGGAGTCAGCCGGTATCATCGAGAAGATTGAGGCCGCTGAATGGGTCCATCCAATGGTTGTGGTACCGAAGAAATCTGGCGAAGTTCGCGTGTGCTGCGACATGCGAAATCTCAACCAATCCGTGGTAGCTGACCAGTACCCATTACCCACTACAGAAGAGATCCTCACCGATGTTGGCCAGTCGAAGATATTCAGCAAGATTGTCTTGCGAAAAGCCTACTTCCAGCTGCCATTGACGGAAGACAGCCGTCACCTCACTGCATTTCTGACGCCGATCGGATTGTTCCAGTATTGCCGATTGCCTATGGGCTACAAAAGCTCTGCCAGTGTGTTCCAGAAGGCAATGGAACAGATCCTGTCCGGGCTTCAAGGAGTGGTTCCGTTGGTCGACGATATCCTCATCCATGGACCGACCAAAGAAGTTCATGATCAACGATTGCTCAAAGTCCTGCGAAGACTGGAAGATGTTGGAGCAACGGTGGAACCACGGAAGCTGGACCTGCACAAGAGCAAGATCGACTTCGTCGGCCACACTCTTTCTGATCAAGGAGTGCTGCCTTTGGCTGACAATGTCGAAGCGATTGCTCAGATGCCGAAGCCGAAGACTGTTCGGGAGTTGAAGACTTTCCTCGGAGCTGCCACTTACTACCTCAGATTTCTGCCACATTTTTCAACAAGAGTGGAGTTCTCAATTGGAGTGGACACAAGAGATGGATGATGCCTACAAAAACATCATCCAAGATCTCTGCAGCAAGCCGGTCCTAGGATTCTACCGAAAAGGTAGTACGACGTTCGTTACTACCGATGCCTCAACAGTTGGACTGGGTGCTGCTCTTTCTCAGATTCATGACGGAAGAGAAGTCGTCATTGCCTACGCCTCCAGGAGCCTGTCACCTACCGAGAGACGATATTCCGTGACATGGAAGCCTATGCTGTCGTTTGGGCATGTGAGAAGTGGAAATACCTTCTATGGGGGAATCAATTCACCATACGATCGGATCAGCAAGCCCTGGTTTCACTGTTCAACACGCCGATTGGAGCCAAGGGTCACAAGCCACTGCGGATTGCAAGGTGGTACTTGCGTCTGGCGGAATTCGACTACAGAGTCGAGTACAAGCCAGGCAAGGACAACGCTCTTGCTGATGCTTTGTCCAGGTTGAATTTGCCACCGCAGAAGACCGAGGAAATTCCTGAGTCTTGGTGCGATGCCTACGTTGCAGCATTTGCCATTTCTGCTGCAATTTCCGCAGAAGAACTGAAGAAAGAAGTCGAAGCTGATCCCGTGCTGAGGAAGTTGATGCAAGTGATGCGACGCCAATGGACGAAGAACGATCAGGTCGATCCAGACCTGAAACCATTCTATCCAGTCCGGAATGATTTGTCCGAAGTCAACGGCGGTCTTTTCAAGGGAACAGTTCTGATTGTTCCTGAAACTCTGAGAAGACGTGTGCTTGCCCTAGCACATGATGGTCATTCAGGCGTTGTCAGGATGAAGCAACGATTGCGAGAAACCTACTGGTGGCCACGGATGCAGAAAGATGCCGAAGATTGGGTCAACCGATGTGGAGCCTGCCAGCTGTCTGACAAGTCAGCTAAGCCGCTACCTTCAGTGGTACAGCCTACTGAAGTGCCAACGATGCCGCGGACCCGCCTAGCGTTGGACATTGCGGGACCATTCGCCACTGCTCCATATCATCAACGATTCCTACTTGTGCTCCAGGACTACACTTCCAAATGGCCCGAGGTTGGATGTCGCTCCAACTACACTACTGCAGATGTGATCAAATTCTTGGACATGGTCTTTGCTCGCCATGGATATCCTGCCGAATTGGTCACAGACAATGGGCCACAATTCATTTCTGGAGATTTTGAAACCTACCTCAAGGAGCGCAACATCAGACATCTGAAGACTGCCGTCTACAATCCTATGTCTAATGGAATGGTGGAGAGATTCAACCGAGTGATGAAGGAGGGACTCCAGATTGGATGCCTCGAAGGATCAACGTGGGAGTCATGCATCAGGAAGATCCTTGTCACTTACCGAAGTACGCCACATTCCATCACAGGCTTGTCACCGTTCGAAGTTCTTCACGGAGGAAGAAAGATGAAGACGATGCTTACGCCGCCGACACTGCACAAGCCGAAGAAGCAGCGAATCATGCCAGAATCCAACAGCCTTATGCCAGGAGATGTCGATTGCCATGGACTCCGAAGGGAAAATCTTCGTGGTCCAAGCCTCTGCGAATCATTCGACGGAAGGGTAGATTCACCTACCAACTGGAGAATGGGAAGATATGGCACGCCAGGAAACTTACCAAAGCCCGTGTCACGTCCGAAGAAAACGACGAAGACGACGCGCCGATTCTACCACTGCCTCCTGAAACGGAAGACGTTGCCGAAGTCCCAGCTCCAGATCTGCCTCCGAATCATCAGCCCAATGATCAGGGACATCAGCGCCAGCAACGAATCCGACGTGTCCCCGATTTCTTCCAAGCCGGATTTGCCTAGGGTCTTCAACCCTCCATGGAAGAAAGGGTGATGTTATGTCTGCATAACTGACATTCACGTGAAACTCTAAGTCTTTGTTATTGTTATACTGTGTAATATGCAAATTAGTTTACTGCCTATATAAGTGCTTGTTTTCTGTGATTAAATCAGTCTGCTTGTTCTCTCTTCTCACAGTCGCCCACTACAGCAACTTTTTCGGGATATGGGCCCGCTGGAACCACGTGCCGCCCCAAACCCGTTTAATTGATACATATTCGCGTTCTCCTGAACAAGACCTTTCATTTGATACCAAACTCGACTACTTTTCGTTTATTTTTTCTTTTCCTACAGTTTTCAAAATTTATGAAATTTGAAATTTGAAAATTTGAAAATTTTTTAAAGTTTTTGAAATCTCTGATTTCTGAGCTTTCAGAAAATATATACATTGTCATACTTAGCTTGAATAATAAACTCTCCACAAAATTATCTCTTTTGGTCCAGTTTAAGTTTGCTAGACTATAGCTTATATAAGTTAGCTTAAGGGGGGGGCGGGTTGACCATCTCCGATTTTGCTCATTTTCACATATTTTGTAGTCCCAATGGGTCCTCAAAACAAGACAGGTGCATTTTGCGTAATATTGCTTCAATCGTTCCAGCGCAGAGCCCATCAAAGGTGACCTTGACATGTGTTAAACATATGAAAATGAAAAAGTTAGGTTAAAATGTTTGTGGCAGAAAAATTTTTTGTTGTATGCAAGATACAGCGCTACAACCTAGTTGTGCATGTTAAGGACATATCAAAGAGTGCAAATAACCCTTCCGGTACAATTCTGTTAAGTCGGATTTTTGGCGATTTTTCAAAGTCGAAATTTTGTAAAAATGGTGCTTTTTGTACCACGAAAAACGGGACCAGCGAAACATTTTCGCCTGTCCTACACGATTGGCAAAAGCTACAGAAATCGCTTATAGATAGTTGCACTCTATGCATACACAGAATTCTTATGCCAATAGTTTCAAATTTCTACCATTTGTAGTGCTCTCCAAAAACTTGCCACAAGATGTGCTAATTTTGCCAAAAATCATCATTTTGCACAATTTTCACGTTCTTTTAATAATTTCTCACTCGTTACCCACTCGAAAGTGACCAAAATTGGCACACAAAACTCTGAATGCCTGCCGGACATTATGGTAAAGGCAAATGCTACAAGGTAGAACTTTTCTGTCGTGTCGGCTCCTTTGATCTTTCATAGGTCACAATAGTCAATTTTTAAAATTTTCAAAATATAGACAATTTGGATATCATTCGATAGCTACTGATGAACTGAACAAGTTCTCTAATAGAACCATGTGTCTGAAATGCAGTATCAGAAAGTTAGAGCAAGTTAAAGTTTGAGGGCACATTTCGCTGAAAAGGCTCAGTTCATAATTGAAGAATGTACTGTGAACGACTGGATATCCCGGAGTCGTTTTGGTATTAAAATATTAGCCAACCCACAGAATTAATTTGCCATATTAGTTGACCCAAATTTCGCTGCCGTTCTGTCTCAATACGACCTTGGAGGGCAAATCACAGTGATTTTCAAGTTTTCCAACTTTATAGCTGAATATTTCTGGCACAGTTTGATTTCGAACTCGTTTTGTCTTGTTTTTGAAAACATGTACCTATATTGTGTGTGAAAATGAGCGAAATCAGTGACTATCGATTTTGACCCAAAACGACCCCCTTAAATGCTTATGTAAACAGTCTGGTTAGTTCTTTTGTACGTGTTGCGGCCAATAGTGCCACTCATTATATTGCTATTCCGCCATATTTTATGCTGTATTAAATCCACCGTAAGTTCGTCAGTAAATACTAGGCCTTTATTTATCTTTAATTAGAGACGCTTCGTTAGGATACTTTTATTTTCTTGAAGCGAGTTGCGCCCTAGGTAGGGACTATTAGAACCTGCTTTCGTTTCGCCACTTAAGTGCCGGCTTAGTTAAAGGACAGTAAACCGGTAGTTAACATTTGGCGACCGGGACAGGACCACTGTCCGGTCTGCTGAATTGAAAAAGTTTCAAATTTCGTGATTTTTCAAAAACGATTTTTGAACTTAATTTTGCGATTTATTGAAACAGGTTTGTATTTTTAGAATCGCAAGAATTAGGAAAATCTTTTAAAATGATTTCGTTTAAGTTTGAACCACCCCACCCCCACCCCCAAGCCGGGAGAAAATTTTTAAAATTTTTGTAGTTAGGAAAATTTTTGTGGGCTTTTCCACAAGCATTTGTGCCGAACTTTCGCGATACTGAGAAACATTGACACAGAGGAGGGCAACAGAAGCTGAATTTGGAGCATTATTTGTAATTTTTTTGCAAAAATTGCCAAATTTTGGTAAATTTTTGCACCCCCTCCAAAAGGGGTAAATTTCGTCAAATTTTTGCCTAAATAAAAATCGTAGGTACTCCCCAAGTGTTGTATAATTTTTGGGGACCCGTAATTGCTAGAATTTTGCAATTTTAGGCACTTTCTAGGCAAAATTTTGAACCCAAGGCAAAATTTCGTCGAATTTTTGCAAATTTTTGGCTTAATAATTTTTCTGGGAACCCCCCAAGCTTGGTATAATTTTTGGGGACCCATAAACGCCAAAATTTTGCAGTTTCGGAAATTTTAGGATAAAATTTCGAAACTCCCAATCGACCCAAAAATCTATTTTTGAACGATTTTTAGGCCGAATTGCTTCAAATAACGACCGTCCTAGGCGCAAAACGTTGTTCTAGGAGGATTTTTGACTAATGTTTCAGTCAGAAACGTGATGTTGAGTTGATTTTGTAACCCCCCACTCCCTAATTACCGATTTTGGGACATATTTTGTTGAAAACTTCTCAATTATCAACGCAAATGTCCTGCATAACAATATTCCCACCCCCTACATGTGATTTAGTCAGTAACGTTTCTTTTTGCAATTGAAACAATTTTACCGACGACATTGCAATTTTCTGTATACGTATATAGGGCCGATTTGTCAGCTTTCCGAACGCGAATTTAGGCTTATTCAGACGTCCAATTCACGGATTTCGCAATAGTCACAATTTGACTTTGTCTGGATATCCCAAATTTCAAACTTTTTCTGTTCGAAATTCAAGTTCTACGTACAGAAACGAATTCAATGTGATTCCTAGTTGTGGCCTACGCCTAGGAAACTACACCAGAAACCACCATTCTTTTAGTTCTAACCCTCAGGCTTCTTTTTCTAGGTCGAAAAATCTATCGAAAAATGGTCGTTTTCGAACCTTTGATGTACGTTCAGATTTTTCAGGCGAAAACTTTTTCGCGAAGTGGCCGAACCCAACAAATTCTATGACTAGAAGTAGCCCTATGAACTGCTGCTATAACCGATATACCATCCCAAACGTAAATCCACTTGTTTGAACGGGTTTTCTTCGAATAGCTTTGATAAGTCCTACGGTATTTCGAAGCAGGCAGATAATCTGGGCAGAAAATGCCAAGACCATAATTTTTCATATTCGAGGTCTCAGGTTTCGACTATTTCAAAGTCGACCTTATGTTCACTGGAGTCTGGTCATTTGGACAGTAGCCATGAAGCGACTTCTTCAGGATACAATGATCTCAATGATGGCATATCTCTTGCTGTGAATGGCTTGGAACACTATGACCCTTGCATGGATTTTATTAGAACCGATTTTGACGATTCCATTGATGATGAACCTTTTGATCCTGTATTAGGTCATCAGCCTACAGTTGGAAAGGCTGAGCGGAATGGAAGTCTCAAAGAAGATTTGGAGACAAAGTGGATACGTGTCCCTGATCCTGATTTCCCTGGAACTATGGAAGTATGCGTACTGCCTTCAGGTGAAGATTCTTTTGAACAGTTATAGAATGGCAGAAGCAAAGTGAAATCTAACAAAGCTCTTCCGAATAGTGGCTCAATGAGTGATACTTCCGCTTTTATGGGACCTGTATTGACTATTGTCCCAAAGAAGGATGGTTATGGTTTGAATTTATTGTTTGATGAAGAAAAGGGCAATTCAAGTGCTGAAGATATGGAAAAAGCACTTATGATAAGCTGGAGCAAAATACGTATATGGAAAATGGACTTGGTTTGGAAAAGTCCAATGTGATTATTACTTGTCAGCCACGAGCTTTGTTATCACCTTTCTCTGCAATTAGGTCATGACATTAGATAAACGTATATACCAGATGTACGTATAAAAGTAGTAATGAAAAGTGGTATTATTCTTTACGGTCATTGGGTTGTATATTGTTATTTTTTGCGTGCTAAGTGCAAGTTTTCCTTCACATAGTACGTAGCTACCCACAATGCTTCTAGTCGCATAAACATAGGACTAGTGCTGTCGTCTGGTAGCGTCTATCGCCTATATTTGTTTTTCACTTCTTTTTTTACTTTTCGTAATACTTTTGGTTGATTTTCGCTAATCGTTAATCTGAATTACTTGAAAGCTTACTTTTGTGGAATTTTTTTACTAAAGCAGTTGTTTTGCTAGTTTATTAATCGGAAGTATCAGAAGTCATTTAAAAGCAAGCAATTTATTAGTTAAGTTGTTGTTGTATTGAAGAAGAAGAAGAACTAATCTTCAGAGGCTTATTATATACGTGCATTCCTAAAACGCCTCATAATTTTTTCCAGGACGAATTTAGTGGTACTACTTTGGAATTAGCTTGCTACAGTCATATTTTCTAGTGTTTTGTGCGCAGTCACTTATATACGGTTTTTGTCATCTTATTAGTCAAGTTTGTTATTTTGTGCGCACGGATTGAGTGAAGTCACCTTTTGTACTGTTAGTCAGTTTAGAATTTTGTTTGTTAATCAGAGTTACTGTTATTCAATTCTTTATTAATTTGGCATTTACGTATTCAATGTCATTATTTTGCATTTTTGTATTTTGTATTTTGTGTTTGTTGTTAACAGTATTAATATGCATATACAGTAAAAAGCCCAAAAAGAATGATGCTGTAAGAGACGCAGAGAAAATTAAAGCATCTAAAAAGAGGCAAAACGGGTCCTATATATAATAAAACGACCAATAAAAACAAGATGTCAGCGTCTATATATAAGTGTGTATTCGTACCTAGGAGTTTCATTGTTTTGTTTTTCTTTTGTATTTTCTTTTGCGCAAGCTAATTCTGAATTTTGAATTTCGAAGTTAATCTGTTATAAAGCTTCTTTATTCTTAATTATGTTGTGTCTTTCTTGTAATTTTATATTTTTTCACTGTATTTTATAATTGCTTTGTATTTTTGGCAGTAGATTAGAGCAGTATTCTTAACCTTTATCTTTATTTTAACACCTAATTCAGCTAAAGCCATAACAGGTGTACAAAGTACAGTGTACATTTTATCTTTTGTATCTTCTCCTTTCATTTCTATCTTGAATTTCGTTTAAAAGCTCGGACTTAAAAAGGGTACTCAAGATGTATTTATGTGTTTTGTGTAATTAAGTAGTTATTGGAGTGAAGCTTTAGTCATTTGCAAAAACGTGATTTTGTAAAACCTTAGAAATTCTTTTCTTTTCTCTTTTTCTATTGGATCTTTCTTTCAAAATCTTAGAATCTCTTAGTTTGATTACAAGTATTTGTGTGGTTCTGAATGCTTTATCTATTTCAGCTATGCACCTATATTCCATCTCGAGTTCATTCCTTCCAACTTTACTTTCTTGCTCAATCTCAAGGCATACCATCCGCCATGTCAGTGAATTTAAACTGCCATTGATAATAGCAAGAGTACATAATAACTAAGAGTGTGACAAGCGTCACGCTCTTAGTTATTAAGCGAAAAACATCATCTGCACAATAACGGCTGACCCCCCCCCCCACAACTGAGTATGTGCACTTCAAATATTTTTGCCCGCTATGCCTACGTTCTAAAGCTCAAAAACACAACTAGTCAGTTGGTTCAATGTGCGTCTGTAGCGAGCTTTAGAACGTAGGCATAGCGGGCAAAAATATTTGAAGTGCACATACTCAGTTGTGGGGGGGGTCAGCCGTTATTGTGCAGATGATGTTTTTCGCTTAATAACTAAGAGTGTGACGCTTGTCACACTCTTAGTTATTATGTACTCTTGATAATAGTCTGTAAATTTGTTGTCGTTAATTTTTGTTCTTTGTATTTTGTCTGTAGTTAGTTAGTTATTTTCTCTTTTCTGTCTATCTTTCTGTATTTGGTTTTGATTTTGCATATAATTTGGAATTATTTTTGATTTTGTCAGGGATTTATGTGTATTTTTTGTTTTGTTGTTTGTATTCGTAGGCACTCATATTTTTTCACCAGGGGATGAATTGATGAATCGTTAATTTGAAATATTTGTAGTTGTATTTGTGGTTTAGTTGTGTGACTTTAGGTTACTTTAAAATTGCTATCTTTCGGACAAACTAAATTCTTGAATTTTTCTTATTTCGGATCTTTGAGTTAGGTTTATTTTGGGTTTACTTTGGATTGTTGTGTTGACATTTGTCTTTCTTTTAAACTACCATCTCGGTAATGCAATTCATTGATGCTGAGGGCATTTATGCCAAGGCCCAAGAGTTGAGTTAGAATGGATTGTACTGGCACGTTAGTTTCTGTTCTACTCTATATATCTGCTGAATTTGAAGTTGAACTTTGTCTTTTTTGTACTGTTAGCTTTAAGCTATATATTATCTTTTTTTGTTATGCATAGTTTAATGTCATGTAATAAGATCTATTTATCAACCTATCTTTGTTTGTCAGTATTGTGCCGTATTTAGTCTTTTTTCATTGATGTAAAGATGTAAGGATGTTTTTTAATTTGCTGTAAAGGTAATTTGCCGTATTTACTCTTTTGCTTGTTGTAAAGGTAAATTGTACTTTGACTATGTATAGAATAAATGTCGTATCTTACTCATGTAAAGCAGTGAATTATTGTATTGTCTGGCCAGTATACGTATTTTGTAAGTGTGATTGTTTTGTGTGTGTTGTGGTTTTGTGTGATTGTGTGGTTTTATACAATAGTGGCTTAGGGTACTTACTTTTTGAATTTTGGGTTTCTTTATTGAACTTACGTCTTTTTGTTTTTCTGAATTGGATTTACAGTTAGTCTAATATTGCTATCAACTTTGCGTTCAATGTGAAACATCTAACCCTACGTTTCGAGTTTGCCTGTATTTGACTACCACTAGCTACCAAATCTTTCTTTCTTTTGAAGTTCTTTCTTTCACTCTTATGTGGCATCTGAATGGCGCACCGCACGGTGTTGCTCGGTTTAGGTCCGCTCATACGGAGTTGGAAATGGGATTTTACTTACTTTTATTCTTTACTGGAATTACGGTAGCATTCTCGTTATCTTGGAATTCTATCAGGCGCTAAAATTATTTCTAGGGGGATGATATTAAAAACCTACTTTACTAACTGTACTCCACCCTAAATTACTATACTTGTGTTTCACGCATGATCAATGTAATAGTCTCAAACAGCAACCATCTAGCTTATGTAAGTTGGTTTAAATGCTTAGTAATCAATCTGGTTAGTTCTTTTGTACGTGTTGCGGCCAATAGTACCATTTATTATATTGCTATTCCGGCATATTTTATGCTGTATTAAATCCACCGTAAGTTCGTCAGTAAATACTAGGCCTTTATTTATCTTTAATTAGGGACGCTTAGTTAGGATATGTCTATTTTCTTGAAGCGAGTTGCGCCCTAGGTAGGGACTGTTAGAACCTGCTTTCGTTTCGCCACTTAAGTGCCGGTTTAGTTACCGGACAGTAAACCGGTAGTTAACATACATACATACATACATACATACATATATATATACATATATATATATATATATATATATATAGCATATATACATTACCAAGAGTACATAATAACTAAGAGTGTGACAAGCGTCACGCTCTTAGTTATTAAGCGAAAAACATCATCTGCACAATAACGGCTGACCCCCCCCACAACTGAGTATGTGCACTTCAAATATTTTTGCCCGCTATGCCTACGTTCTAAAGCTCAAAAACACAACTAGTCAGTTGGTTCAATGTGCGTCTGTAGCGAGCTTTAGAACGTAGGCATAGCGGGCAAAAATATTTGAAGTGCACATACTCAGTTGTGGGGGGGTCAGCCGTTATTGTGCAGATGATGTTTTTCGCTTGATAACTAAGAGTGTGACGCTTGTCACACTCTTAGTTATTATGTACTCTTGACATTACATATACACATTATATGCAATGTGTATATGCTACGTGCAAATAGTGTTCCCCTGCACATTGTTATTTGCACTGGAAAATCGTTATTTGGTAATTAATTTAAAATAATCCTTAGATCAATGTATAGATTTCTGTGAGATACAATCAAAATGCGAAAAGTTGGGTGTTGTAGGTCTATATGGGTGGAGGTTAACTAACATCTAATGAGCTGTGATTTCCAAAGCGATACCAGCACCTTAAGAAGGAGCAATTTTCCAGATTTCTCGGGCCGAAGAATTTTTTCTGGAAACATTGGTTACATCATTCAATACCTCTACCAAATAACTGGAGACCCTTTTCCACATATATGCAGGAGGGGAAGATTTGGGGGGAGCAAAGAGCGGCCGAAGACCGCAAATACCGGATTTTCCGGGTTTTTACCGGAAAAATCCGGATTCTGGGGGGTCATCTCAGGTCTGGAGGGGGTAAAACCCTCCAGACCCCCCCAGCACACGTATGCCCTTTTTCCAAATTTGGCAACCTACATACCTACCACTTTAGATAGAAAACAGCTATCGAAACATGCAACTAAAAAGGGTCGCGGGGTATTTTTGTGTTGAACCCGCTCGCTAAGTGGCGTCTCTCAAGCTTGAATACTTGAATATTTGGTCGTGGCGGACTGGCTGAACCCATTCCTCGCTACGCTGCATGGAATTCTTTCAAGCTTTAAACTATTTTACACTAAACCTAATACTATTATGTGGCAAAAGACTAGTAGCTTTTCCAACATAGAACTTTCAGTGAAATTCGTAGCCCCCCCCCCCCTTAAGTAAACAAAGTTTTAAAATCTGTAAGGTCTAACCTGAGACGTAAGTTGCAGTATTACAATTTGCACGGGAACACAATTTGCACGTAACATATATATAGCCATTTGTATACGACTGAAGGAAACAAATACATAATCCTAAACGGAAAGTATACGTTAGTAATTGTTCATGTTCGAATGGCTCCAGAACTGTGCAAGTCTACTATGAAGGAATTGCTAAACTAAACCAAACAATTGGAAAACTGAGCAAGGAAAGTTATTAAAACTTGGGTTAATTTTAAAACCATGACAGATGAAGTTCGGTTTTCATTTATCTGTTAGTTTGAAGTCGTCCATCAAAGTAATGCAGCTTTGCGGCTCTTATCTCGATTACCCGACCACAACTCAAAATCCTTAAAACTTGACCAAATGAGCTAAAATTTGGTATGGGTATGTTTTCGACCATGCTGAGTTCGGATATTGCAAAATTTTTCGATTCTATTTTTCCTATTTCTAAGGGAAACCGAAAAATCTTTTGTCTTCGATTTCGCTAGATGTATATGTTTTCGGCGTGGTAGAACACGAATCTGAAGTTCGTTTTTCGATTCAGCTTTTCGTTAGCTCAGTAAAGCTAAGGGTTAATCCTAAGCTGTAAGCTTATACTGAGCTAACAAAAAGCTGACTCGAAAAACGGACTTCAGATTCGTGTTCTACGACCCCGAAAACCCCTACATATATACATCTTTTCAGCAAAATCAAAGACAAAAAAGTTTTCGGTTTTCCTTGGTTCCCCCCCCCCCTAGAAATCGAAAAATTTTGCAATATTTGAACTCAGCATGGTCGAAAACATACCCATGCCAAAGTTTTGCTCATTTGGTAAAGTTTTAAGGATTTTGGGTGGTGGGGACTGCGGAGGTAGTAGAGTTAAGACCCGTTTTGCGGAACGGCAAACCATAAAAGTAAAAGAACAGAGAACAAAATTCGGGCAACCCAATTCCGTCTCCTTTTCCAGACGTGGCTGATTTTAATGACATCTCCCAATCGGTACAACCTCATATATATATTGCCTTGCGTTGTATCCTTGTGAATTAATATCATTAACTTAAGAATTTTGTAATTGACGAAGACAATTTGCCGGAAAAATTCTTCACGTTGTTTCTTAGGATATCTGTATAAGGCATTTTCTCCCCGTTTTGGACAACTAATTAAGACTGTAAAATTCAGCTTTGACGGTATAAGTGAAACCTGTCTTGTTTTGTGCTTGCCAATTGACAGACATGAAGATATCAATCAGGCTTTGTTGTCAGCTGGACTATGGACTGGAGCCTGAAAAGATTAACAAAATGAGCACGTTAGGTTCTGAAACAGGAGTTTACAAACTTAATTAGAGACATTGCCTTCGGTTGGGTATCTGAAGAATGCTATCGGTGTTTGCTTTAGATCTAACTGTAAGCTTTGACAAGGGGATTTGTTTTAACTGGTGCCTTTTTATAGTTTCTGGTAGGACCCGGCCTGTATCTTTCAGTTGAGTGATACGCTTATATATTGTTGTCTATGGATATTCCTGGATCCCAGTTAAAACTCTATAGCCTTGATGAGACAGTAATAGAGGAAATGTTTATGGTGGTGCAGTTTGAAGTTGGATTAGCTATGTATAAATACACATACGTGAGACGATACGTCAGATAGAATTAACGTTGTTTCACAAAAACATGATTTGGTCAGCTTTGCATGCCCACTTCGAACTTATTTTCAGCAAAAGCGATTTGCGATTAGCGAAATTGTGCCAATATGTAGGGTTAAAGTTATCGAAACTTATGTATCCTAAAACAATTAGTTTTTTCAATTTTCGAATATAATTGTATCCTAAAACTAGTTTTTAAAATTTCAACCCTAAATCAATAAATTCTATTCAATTGTATCCGACGCAGAAAGACATCGTAAGCTTGTGACAGTCATCCTTTGAAACATCAAGACCAAGAGTACATAATAGATAAGATTGAGACAACTGGCAGGCTCTCTGTTATCAGCTCTCGAGTCATGCTCTACGCGCTAACGGCCCACCCCCTCCCGCAATTGCGTACCTAGTCGACTCCCCCCTCCCGCAAATGTGACCTATCATACATCAGTTGAAACAAAGATGGGTATGTTTTGGGTGGGGGGGATGGGGTTTCGAATGATTTTCGGGCATTTGCGGGGGGTGCCTACCTAGAGAAAAGAGTGAGCATGCGCAATTGTGTAGTTGCGTAATGGGTACTGATGGTACGCAATTGCGGGGGAGGGGTGGGCCGTTCAGAGCATGGCTCGAGAGCTGATAACAATGAGCATGCCAGCTGTCACACTTTTATCTATTATGTACTCTTGGGGCCTTTTCGCGCAGCGAGTTAAACGAGTTAAAAAGAGTTAAAATTAACTCAATCCTGTTCGCGCACAGGGTTAAAAGGGTTAAACAGTTCATTTTAACTCGCCTGCATGGTTAAAGAGTTAAAATTTTTTAACTCTACTCTTTTAACTCGCGCGCGAAAAGGCCCTTGGAAACATAGTAGCTGTACATCGTGCATGAATTGTAATTTTGTTTAAGTACATTTTTTTCACCTTCCCTGAAACATGCGGAAATTGTTCGAATTCTTAGAAATGGTGCAATGGTATAATAACAGCACCAGTTGTGTTTGTCACCTTGGTAAATTAATTTTATGATTAATTTAGAAGATGATTAGAATTTTGTGTTGGACATGCCGTTAATTTGATACTTGATGCATCAGATATCCGACATTGCTTGCTTGGAAGGCCCCAAGAAAAGTACGACACATCAGTACGACTACGTTTATACATCACTTGATTCTGGTAAGATTGATCTTGCTTTAAACTATTTATCAACCTGGCTTGATAAGACAAAAGTTTAATCTTTATTTACGCAATCCTATTCAATTTTTATCATTCATTCGTCGTCAAATCATTTATTTAATGTTTACTTTCTAACTTTGTCCAATCATCATCAGAACAGCATTAATCAGTACTCTTGCGTACGCAAGAGTATGAGCCCACTGTCTATTTCTATGTGAATATAAGTCGTTTGTCAGTTATACGTTATACCAAGTAAAGAGTAAAGTGGACAGAATCTCGTTCTGCTTGACTCCTGACTCTTTCTGTATTAATAAAGATCTGCGCTTTTAACCTATAGTACGACCAAGAAATTTCTTTCCCAAAGGTCTTTCCCATTATCCCCCCCATAGCTTGGTAGAAGTACTGAAGATGCACACTTTGACGGATTGAGTTGAAATTTGGTAGGGGTAGGTTTTCGGACCTACTGATTTCAAAAATGCAAAAATTTTAAACTTTTAAAAATTTTTTAAAAACTTTAAAGTTTTAGTTTGGCAAGGGGGGACCAAGAAGAACAGAAAAACTTTTTGTCTTCGATTTTGTTGAAAAGATGTATATAGGGGTTTTCGGGGTCATAGAACACGAATCTGAAATCCGTTTTTCGACCCAGCTTTTCGTTAGCTCAGGCTAAGCTTACATTTTAAGCTTAGAACTTTAGCTTATATTGAGCTAACAAAAAACTGGATCGAAAAACGGATTTCAGATTCGTGTTCTACGTCCCCGAAAACCCCTATATACATCTTTTCAGCAAAATCGAAGACAAAAAATTTCTCGGTTCCTCTTGGTCCCCCCTTACCAAATAAAAATTTTAAAATTTTTAAAAATTTTTTAAATGTTTAAAATTTTTGCATTTTTGAAATCAGCAGGTCCGAAAACCTACCCCTACCAAATTTCAACTCAATCCGTCAAAGTGTGCATCTTACTTCTACCAAGCTATGGGGGGATAATGGGAAAGACCCGAAATGTGTGTACAAACTATGGCCCTATTTCTTTAAAGATTAAACGGATTAGATTAAAATTAATCCGCATTAAAGAAATAGCACCTCGGATTAAACGGATTAAAATTTAATCCAGCGAGTTAAACGACTTAAACGGATTAAATTTAATCCCATTTCTTTAATGCACCTAGGATTAAAATTTTAATCTAATCCTGTTTCTTTATTCACACTTTGGATTAAAAACTCAACGAGTTAATTTTAATCCGACCTGCTTAATAGCTGTTTCTTTAAAGATTAATTTTAATCCGTTTAATCCTCCGCCTGCATTTTCAACTAACTTTTAATCCTCGTACAGCTACGCAGATTAAACGGATTAAAAGTTGGCGGATTAAAATTTTTATTCGCTGTTTCTTTAATGGCGGATTAAATGTTTAATCCGACCATTTTAATCTTTAAAGAAATAGGCCCTTTGACAGTTTAGAGCAGATTAGACTTTGGAGTAAATCCTAATCTTCAGGAACTCCAGATTTCAGAGATTCGGAAAAATCCGGAATTCCTAGTATTATTTACGGGAATCTAAAATTTTTAGTTTTTATTAGTAATTAATTAATAATTTGTATCGCTATCAAAAATTTGTTTCCACGATCTTGCTCTTACAAGCTTTTCACAAAAATGCACCCAATTTTCGGAATTCCGGGTTTTCAAAATTTAAAAACTTTTTTCCAATACCGGCAGGATGGATATTATTCGAAAGCTGTTATAACGAGCTGAACAACTTTTGTAATAGGACGAATTTTTGAAAATGCACTCAGTTCCCGGAATTCGCGAAAACAGAAATTTCCGAATTTAAACACTTTTCCAATACCCCCACAATATTGGTATCATTTGAAAGCTCTTGAGGCGAACAAAGTTTGCAATAAAACCAATTATCTGAAAATGCACCAAATTTCCGGAATTCAGGAAAAATATGCTAGCTATTGTTAAATCAGGTTTAGTGAATTCCGGGAATTTTGTGTTTTTCAGATATTGATTCCATTACAAAAGTTATTCAGCACATCAAGAGCATGCAAGTAATAGCCATAGTGCGGGGTATTGGAGAAAATTTTTAAAATCCGGTTTTCGCGAATTCCGGGAACTGGATGCATTTTCAAGAGTTCGCCCTATTTACATTTACAAATATTGTTCAGCTCGTTAAGAGCTTTCGAATGATGCCCATCCCGCCGGTATTGAAAAAAGTTTTAATTGAATTTTGAAGCCCGGAATTTCGGAAATTGGTTCATTTTAGTAAAAGGCTTGCCACAGCATATGCAGTTGGACCAGCTCTATTCGATCGCGGAAACAAAGTTTCAATGGCGATAAAAATTCGGCAAAAAACTAAAAATCTTTGATTTTCCGTAAATGCAAATAGGAATTCCGGATTTTCCGGATTTTCGAAATCTCGAGGTCCTGACGATTCCAAAAATAGGATCTTTTCACGATAACCCCCATAGGCCCAAATTTCGCAAAGCTTGACCAAATGATCTGAAATTTGGCGTTTTCGACCACTTGACTTACTTGACTTATGGGCCCAGACGATTTCCGTCCATGAAAGCCGCCGATCCGTTGACACATCTTCTCCAAGACGAACGATCTTGTGCGGTCAGGTACCAATCCCGTAGACCAAGCTTCCGCACGTCCTCTAGAGCTACATCCGACCATTCCTTCCTCGGTCTTCCAGGTCGTCTCACCGCCCGGGGATCATCAGAGGTCCACGCAAATAGTAGCCGTTTAGGGGTCCTGCTGTCAGCCTGTCTGCACACATGGCCTAGCCATCGCAGCCTCGACTTCGCTAGGCTGTCCCTGATAGGGGGAAGACCACAAGCATTTCTCAGAGTCACAACGGGGACATGGTCTCTCATCGATACCCCCATAATTCGTCGCAGGCAGTTGTTTTGGAAGACTTCTAAGCGAACTGTATCCGTCGCTCGAGGAGTCCAAGATTCGCAGCCATACAGGAGAACCGATAGCACAGAAGATCGAAACAGATTCAGCTTAACATGTAGCTGTAGATCATGGTTACTCCAGATGTTTGACAGTTTAGCGAAGGAAGAACTTGCCAGCCTGATTCGGTTTGTGATTTCGTCGTTTAGTAGCCCTTCCTGCGAAAAAGTGCAGCCCAAGTATTTGAAGTTTGCTGCTACTTTAAGCCGTTCACCGCCTATCTGGCAGTTTGGGTCATTGGGGTCATCAGAGAAGCACACAACCTTCGTTTTCGGACAGCTAATCTCAAGGCCCAGGGTCATGCATACTTCAGCAAAATAACTTACAATTTGATTTATGTCAGCTGAGGATGTTGCAACAAGGGCGGCGTCATCGGCATACAATAGAGCTGTGATGGTATCCATGAATGATTCTTTGCTCTTGCGCTTTATGCCATCCGGGAAAAATCGACTCCCATGTCTGAAACTTATGGAGGCGCCAACGTTTGAATGTAGGAGAAGGCTTTTTACGGCTACATCGATATAGCAGTTGAACAAAAATGGGGCTAAAACACATCCCTGGCGAACGCCAGTTCGTATTCGGAACCATTCTGAGAGTTCCCCATAGATTTTAACAGCACAGTCGGTATCCTTATGGAGAACTTGTATGAGTCGGTTCAGTTTGCCTTGTATGCCAAAGAATGGCAGGATTTTCCACAGAGTTCTCTGTCTACACTGTCATATGCCTTCTTAAGTTACACAAATACTGTATAGACAGGGAGTTTCTTCCTCCAGTGTTTCTCTATGACCCGTCCCAGGACAAACAGCTGGTCGGCGGTGCTGCGACCTTTCCGGAAAGCGCATTGGGGTTCTGATAGCCTGGCTTCAATTTTCTGCCGAATTCTATGTAGTAGAACTAAGGCAAAAACTTTTCCTGGAATTGAGAGCAGGGAGATGCCCCGGTAATTATCGCAAACCGTCTTGTCTCCCTTTTTATGCAGAACAGATATAACAGCCTTGCACCACTCAGCCGGGCATACTTCAGCACGCCAGCAAGTGATGATGATATTATGTAGCCATGCAATTGCACTCTCTCCAGCATATTGCAGCATCTCACTTGTAATTCGGCAAATTCCGGGTGCTTTTCTGCGCTTCAGACCCCTTACTATGGTCCTGATTTCTTCAATGGTTGGTTCCACTGCTTCTTCCTCTTCATCTGGCACAGGCTCAGGGTTCAAATCTCGTAGTACTTCATGCAGTCGTCGATCATCAATATTTCGTTGAATGTTCAGAAGGTGTTCAAAATGATCCTTCCAACGCTTTATGTTTTCAGATTTCGACCTTAGTGGCATACCATCTGTTCCCTTCAGATCATCCGTTGCAGAAGTCGGTTGTTTCCAAAAGGCATTCAGCTTCGCATAAACTTCGTGCCAGCGATTTCCATGAAAATCATCATGGATCTCAGCAGCCAGTGACCTGAAATAGTTGTTTATTTTCTGGATTGACTTCTTCACTCGAACGCTGGAGTTGCTTAAATTGAAGACTTAGTTCCGTTGTTCCTGGTACCAACGGCAGCTAATTGCTGACTCCTTACTGCTCTCTTCTGTCTGCATAGCTCGATCGTCTCAGGTGTGATCCAGTGTGGGATCGACTCTTTGTCCAAGCACCTCTGATGCAGTAGATGTCAAAGCCAGCTTGAAGGATAACCATTTTTCTTCGACTGAGAAATTTTCATGGTCAGAGTCAATTTGGTTTGCTGTTTCCGGCATCGACAGCTTCTCACTTACAGATTGACAGAAACGGTTACCAATTTCCGGAACAGATAATTTATCGGAGTCAAACTGCACCAAGGCTAAGCCGCGCTTCTTAGATTCAAGTCGAATTCGAAATTGGTGTCACCAATAACCAGGTGATCTGTTCCACTGGAAAGATCAGTGACTCCAGGAAGGTTAGCACTGCGCCATACCCTACAGTCTCTGACAGCCGAACTGAATCGTTTACTGAGGCATATAAAGTAAAAGGTTTTATTTACCAAGCCAGTGTTAGAGTACCACGTCACCTGATGTGCCTTCTTGTGTCTAAACCATGTATTCAAGTTGTCCGTAGACGGTTTTGGCTATACAAATTTGGCAAACCGAAAGCCGTTATCATTGGATTCTTGATAGCAGAAAGGGCCGGTGCTGCATCCATTTAGCTTCTGGTCGGCGCCAACTGTTTCCATTTCAGGGTCGCTATACAAGGCAATGGCATCTGAATTTGGCAGCTTTCGCAGAAGATTGGACAGCGATCTATAGAACGAGTCCTTCATAGCCGCATCTCCACAATTAGTAGGGGCATAGCAGCATACAATTGCTAACTTGACTGGATGGGTGTTGGAGGCGGACACATAGGAGCCTTTCTGGATTTTCAATGTCTGTTGCAACACTCTCTACACACTTGGCCACTTTGGATGACATGGCAATTCCTACCCCATAAGTTCTTGTCCCATCATCTTTCCCGCTGAATTCAATGGTCCAGTCGTATTCTGTATGCCTTCCCCTTCCTGGCCACCTGGTTTCTTGTAGGCAGCAGATGTCGACATTAAACTGCTTCAATTCGTTAACCAACAGTAAGAGAGGATTCTTCACCATTCAGGCTTAAAACGTTCCAAGTTCCAAGCTTGAAGTTCCTCTTTAGCAACTCTTAATCCTGTCGAATTGGCAATGACGATTCTGACGTTGTCAGGGCTTGGCTTCGGTCAGGGCAAGATCTTCGCTTCCAAAACCCGAAAAAAATGAAAAACATGCTTCCTCCATCCCATCTTGCTGGTCCAATAACACATGTACACGCTCTTCAGTTGTTACAACTTCCGATGGTGAGAAACCGCTGAAGTTAAAGGATCCGCGTGAGGGTCCGGGGTGACAGTAGTGTCAAAAAGAAAGGTTTAAAAGGTTTTCCATACAGCATGGAATACGCGGGGAGACTCACGACCACGTTGAGTTCAAATATCGCAAAATTTTTCGATTTCACGATATTCAATTTTTTCGTTTTGCAAGGGGGGGGACCAAGGGAAACCATAAACCTTTTGTCTTCTTCGATTTTTATTTGAAGTTTTTTGGGTTTAGATGTAGGCTTATACTGAGCTAACGGAAAGCTGAATCGAAAAACTGGCTTCACATGCGTGCTCTGCGCACCTCGAAAATTCCTGAATACAACCTTTCAGCAAAAATCGAAGACAAAAAGTTTTTCGGTTCCCCTTGGTCCCAACTTACTAATCGAAAAAAATCTAATTTCGGAAAATCGAAAAATTTTGCGATGAATTCAGCATGATCGAAAACATACCCGTGCCAAATTTTTTGCTCATTTGGTCACGTTTTGGGGAATCTAGGTCTGGGGGGGGGCGAGTCCTAGTAACCCCAAAATGTATACATTGTTGGGGTTTACTCCAAAGGCTAATTGATATAAACGGTCAAAATCGGTACACACGTTTTTTGGTCGAACTACATTTCAGCATTGATGAAGTGAATCTCAACAGAATGCGCATCGAATATATTTGTTAATGAAATAATTGTAAAGCGAAAGTTACCGCAATAACGAAAATACGTCAGAGTTGCTAAGTTGGAATTTGTCGAAAGTTTTCAGTTAGCTAGCACCCCTATGATTTTGGGAAACTGCCAACTTTGGTCAGACTTTATGGAAACGTGATAACAAAGACAACAAGCTACAAAGAAAATTTTAGTATCTAATTTGTGGAGCCCCC
>JASAND010010152.1:0-26009 GCA_030248195.1 Trissonchulus latispiculum
CTCGGAAATATAGCACAATAGGAATATTTTCACAAGTCTTATGGCTCTATGCTTCTTTATTTCTGTTTGCTCAAATAGTCATGTTTTGTTTATTTCTAGCTTAGGCCTAAGATTAAAATAGGAAATAGGAAATAGACTAACGACACCAGATAGATAAAAGAATGCCGCCTGACCAATCGCCTCACAGCTCGTAACTGATTGGTTTTGAGTGTTAATCTGCTAAGAGTTTTAAATATATAAAACTGGAATTGTACTGAGTAAACAAATAGTGAGCAATACAATTAGCTGATTAAGTAATTAGTTAAATAATTTGATTTTCAGTTCTGCTTAATTTTCCCAAATTGGAAAAGAAAATTATAAACAATTTCTATATTGCTATGTTTGATAAAACAAGTGTTTAACGTGTATATACATGAGCTTGAAACCTGTTATTTTGATCTGCGCAATTTTTCATAATTTGTCCAAAGTCCGTGAAGTATAGTCAATTTCAATAGAAATTCAAAATATTTTTTAAAGTATAAATGGAATTATAATTGGATTATAAATTTCCGTATAAGTTATAAATAAAAGGTTTGCCTATGCGTAAGTTATAAATAAAAGTGTATTTTTTTTTGTTATTTTTTTTATACGTAAGCATTCGCCTGCCCTACCACTTACTTCCAGACCGTTCCGCAGTATTTAGGCTATGTAAGACATTTGGTTCTCTTTTCTGTGGGTCTGCACTGAGTTTCAATCCAGGGGATCGTTGCCATTTGGTAGTGAAAGTTTTTAAAGTTTTTGTAAACTAGAAACAAGAGCGCACTGAAACAGAAATTACCGACAGTATTTCCCGCCAACTGGAGCTACATTTGAGAATTAATTGACAGCTAATTAATTAATTATCAGAAAATAACTTTATTCTTGATTCTAAACGGCTCATTAAAATAACAAACAGCTGGAAGCCTTGGAAGATAAAAGCAAACAGCTAACAAGCACACAGTTAGTGGACGACTAATGATGACACGACGGGACTGTTCACTTCAACTTTCCGATGGCCTCTTTTCGGTTTAGGAACTTAGGCCATGTCAAGGTAAAAGTCACCTTTTCGTGCGTTCTGTCTGATCCACTAATTGGTTTTCTTGGAACATTTTAATGGGGGTTCTTGGGGTTGTGGGAGATTTTAATTTTTGTAGAGATTTGTAGTAGTAAGATTCTGTAGTTTCATTTTCCATGGGGTTCCTCCGGTTCGAGGGGTTCTTTAACTTTCCCAAAAGATTTGATTCGTAACTACATATAACTACAGTTTCAAATTTTTGATGAAGGTTTTTGGGGTTCTTAAAATTTTTCAGATTTGATCCTTCATTTTTCTGATAGGGGTTCTTTGGATTCTAACTTTTATCTTGACGTGGGCCGGAACGATTCGGGATTCGCCATAGCTCGCACTGAGAAGAATTGCTTTGGGTTGGATCTAAGCGGATCCATTTGGATCGCCTGAACATTTTAAGGGACAAGACAGGATCATCCAGATCGAATCGGCTTGAATTTTTCAGATTGCGAGTCCAGCAAGTGGCAATCTAACAAATATTTTTTGAGGCAGCAGCACAGTTGCGACTTATAATTAGCTTTAAACCGGAAGGTATTAACAATTCGTTGCTCTATGGTTTGGTTCACTTAAAATCAAGGTTTCCAGAATTTTGTCAAGCTCTTCGGAAGGGAGTGGACGAAAAACAGCCAATTTTCCGAATATTAATTGCTTTGCATTAAAAAACTTAGTATATAAAATAGCCTTGACCTACTATGCACTAGCTTTTAGTTAAAACAATTTTAGTTAGAGTTCCAGTTTCTTGGAACTCAAACGCAGCTCCAGTTGGCCGGCTATACTGTCCTTAATTTCAGTTTTATACGTTAAACACTTGTTTTATCAAACATAGCAATATAGATTTTTTTCCTGTACTGCCACACCCCAGTTGCTTTCGCGAGGAGGGGTAACGCCAGACCAATTTTGCTCAGGGTCCAGGGTCTGGCGTTGAATAATTGCAGAAAGCAATTACCCGAGGCGAAGGCAAGGCTACTGCCGGAGCAGAAATGATCACGATGCTTTCACCGCATCATGACCACCCGTCAGCTCCATTCACAAGGGTTTCCCCTCATGGACGGCCAACTCCTTGAAAAACTCGGATAAGTACAATATACAATTGGGGGGGATGAATTCCTCACTAATAATAATTGGTTGACTGGTGCCAGCTGGAACCAGAAAATTTTGGCTTGGTGGATTAAAATCAAGTGGTGTACGAAAATTTTGAGAAGGATCCTTAGGATCCTAAATTTCGTGTTTGCGGCCGGCATACTGCAGAGGGTACCGTCTCCCCTCTGAACGGCCTAATGTCTGAGTGATCCAGTATAACTGTTATTCTAGCCAAAAATATTTTAAATAAGACCAGTATGCACAATAGACACAGAGGGACCTTTTTCACCCTCCATGCCTATTGTGTTTGGGTCAGCCTAGATTTTTACATATTATTCAACTATGAGAATAAAAATAACTTAGCTTTAACGTAACTCCGAGTGATTTCCAGATCCAGAGTGACCTGGATGATCCGAGTGATTAATTGGATACTAGACACAGGAAGTCTGTAGCGGTAATGTTTTAAGTACCAATAGATAATTAAGTGAGATCTGATCCATTAAGCTGTATCGTCTTTTTGTAAGCAGCTCAGTTAGATACAGCTTACTCCATTCCAAACTCCAAAGAAAGGTGTCCAGCTGTCGAAAGCTGAGAAAATCTGAAATGCCCAGAAAAAGGAAGAGGAAACACCCAAGTTGTGCTAAGCATTTGCTAATGGATAATGGACAGGTGAATAGTTAGTAGTAGTCTGCGATATATTTGTTTGAGTTCCTAAACGCACTTTTATGGTTTGACGAATCGTAAGTTACCGCATGGCATAGGAGTAGCGACATTTCCTTTAAAACTACGGTTTTTGTAGTAATGTTTTCCGAGTAATTTCCCGGAACGATTCCTTTAAATAGTACCAAACAGATGTTTCGTTCTTTTAGAACGCTGGTAGAAGCAGCAACGACAATGCCATCGCCAGTAGCAGCAACAACAACAACAACAACAACAACAACAGCAGCAGCAACAACAACAACAACAGCAGCAGCAGCAACAACAACAACAACAACAGCTACAACAACAGCAGGAGCAGCAGCAACAACGTCAATAGCCACCAAGGGAATTTCCATACTGTTAGCAACCAGCAAGAGGCAACACGCCGCAAACTTCGGCTGCTTCACTGGAATTGCAGAGGACTTCGGAGGAAGCTAGAGGATTTAAGGAACGTCCTGCGTTGTTGGAAACCACACATGGTACTTCTTCAAGAGACGTGGCTAGGTCCTAATATTGATCTTTCCTTCCCAGGATATCAACAATTCCGCAAGGATCGAACCGGAGGGAGAAGGGGAGGAGGATTAATGACATTGGTGCAAAATGGTTTGGTTTGTGGGGAGGTACCAGACTTTGGTGGTTGGAAGGTCACCACTGAAGCTGCAGAATTCCAACTTTTCACAGTAGACGTTGGCGGAAAAACGTACCGTGTTGGGAATATGTATCTCCCTCCAGGATCCTCCATCCAAACAGAGACAACTAATCCTATACCTCCAAGGATTGGTTCACATAATTACATATTCGCCGGTGATTTCAATGCTCATGGTTTATCTTGGAGTTGTGGTATGCCCAATCCTGCTGGAGACGCTCTGAGCACCTGGATTGGAAATGTTCATATTCCGCTTTCCATTCTGCAAGAGAGAGTGAAGATGAAAACTAACATAAGCGGGGGGACTCCTGATCTAACCATTGTTTCCGAAAGTCTGGCTGAGTCTGCTGAGGTGATTAGTCTGGAGCCCATGGGCAGTGATCATTGCCCAGTTGTTGTCGACTTTACAGACACGGTAAAGGCGGTACGGGAAACGTTGAGGTGGGCATACAGGTGAGCGGACTGGCAACGATTTACGGCGATCATAGAGGAGAGGATTGATAGTTTGTCAACCAGTGGATTGGAAGCTGCGTACCGGAGTTTTGTTGATTTGGTAATGGGTTCAGCTCGGTCCTGCATACCCAGATGTCGAAGACAACCAAAGTTTGGTGCCACTCTGACCGTTAAAACCAAGCATGTTGTTGCTAAAAGAAGAAGAGCTTTCCGTCTCTACCGTAGGTGGCCTACGGATACTAATCGTCGGGCCTTGGCATTCCTATCGCGAAAGTGTAGCGCTTCTACCAGGGCTGGCGGATCAGGAAGAAACCAAGGACAAGCCCAAACGGGAGGCGTCAGGCACCCTCGTACCCACGAAACCAGGACCTAGAAGAGAGAAGGGAAGAGGGAGGTTCAGCTTTTCACTCACCATTGAAAGTAAAGAATTGGTCCCGCCGGGGATCGAACCACGGCCCTTCTGCTCTAGAGTCAGACATGCTAAACCACTACACCACGGGACCATCAGCTGAACTCCCATTGCAGGCTTATCAATCTTTCCTATGCCTGCTTCCCTTACATCTCCCCCGGGTTTCAATTAAGACGCGTCCCGCGGCTTACTCAACTCGGAATCAAACCGAGAGCGCATCCAGCGCAGGGCATTCTGAGCCCAAGGGATCCGTGCTCCCCCGACACACGTTCCAGACCCCTTTATATCCAACCAACCAGAAGCAACTACTGGGGGACCGGAGACAGGAGTCCAATCCGGGTCCTGAGGCAGCCTCGCCACATGTAGCGCTTCTACCAGGGCTGGCGGATCAGGAAGAAACCAAGGACAAGCCCAAACGGGAGGCGTCAGGCACCCTCGTACCCACGAAACCAGGACCTAGAAGAGAGAAGGGAAGAGGGAGGTTCAGCTTTTCACTCACCATTGAAAGTAAAGAATTGGTCCCGCCGGGGATCGAACCACGGCCCTTCTGCTCTAGAGTCAGACATGCTAAACCACTACACCACGGGACCATCAGCTGAACTCCCATTGCAGGCTTATCAATCTTTCCTATGCCTGCTTCCCTTACAAAAGGCCTCCATCATGATTTCCTCCGATCGAACTGCACAATGGAGAGAATACTTGCGCAAGCTGAAAAGTAGAGGCAGAGGTCCTCATCCTTGGAAAATTGTTCGGCGACTAACCAAGGGATGTTATGTACAGATATCGAGACCTTTAAAAGATTCTGCTGGGAAGTTAAAGTTTTCCGCACATTCTCGGGCTAATTTATTGCTGACTCATTTCTGCGGTGTCGCTGGAGACACTGCTGCATCACATAAAGACGAAATGTTGACCTTGCAGCATGAGTTGGTTACCGAGGGCAATGATCATTTTCCTGACAATGATGAAGTGATTGGTTGCCTCAGTGGTTTGATTACGGCAGAAGAACTAGATCAAGCAATTAGGAAATTAAAGATTGGTACGACACCAGGAAAGGACGGGATTTCAAACGAGATGTTGAAGCAGTTGGGTCCTAAAGCAAGGATTTCTTGTTATGGCTGTTCAATTTGAGCTGGACGTATGGTTCACTTCCTCGGGCATGGCGCCATGGTGTAATAGTTGCAATCCCTAAGCCAGGAAAGGATACAACTTCCCCTGAAAGCTATCGTCCGATTTGTCTACTAAGCTGCGTCGGGAAGCTGATGGAAAGGATCATATGCAGAAGGTTGGTTTGGATCTTAGAGAAGAAGTTACACCTTTCATCAGAACAGTTTGGTTTCCGGTCACATAGATCTACCATTGGACAGCTGTTCAGGTTAATCACAGCCATACAACGCGGATTTCACCACAAACAGGAGACAATTGGAGTTTTCCTTGATTTGAAACAGGCATACGATCGGGTTCCCCGTTCTACCGTGCTACGCAAGCTAGCTCAGTTAGATGTTGGCGGATTAATGATAAGGTGGCTGCATGGATTTTTGGATTATAGAACGGTCCAAGTCCGGTGTCAGACCAGCTTATCCAGGGTGAAAGTCATAGATGTTGGAGTTCCGCAGGGAGCGGTGCTGAGCCCAGTGTTGTTCCTTGTTCTGATTGATGACCTCCCTTCATTTGTCAGAGAAGCAGTTTCCCACGAAAATGGAGTCGATGATGATTCTGGATGTGACTCCGGTACGGGGATGTTTGCTGATGATGTGGTGCTTTGGACAACTTCCTCCGATCTTGAATCTGCGGTACGTGTAACTCAAGCAATGATCCGTGGAGCTGAACTTTGGACCAGGCAGAATAGGATGGAGTTTAGCGTTGACAAGAGCAATGTCATGCTCTTCTCCCTAAAGCACGGCCCGCGGGAGTCTACGCTGAAGCTGAAGTTATATGACCAGACCTTGGAGCCCAAAACATGCATAAGGTATCTGGGACTTTGGTTGGATAAAAAGTTAACTTGGAATAATCATATTCTAAAAGTGGTTGAAAAGGCTAGGCCCTATTTATCCTCTATGAAAAGGATTAGCTGCGGACGATGGGGATCCAGCAGGCCAGTGCTGAAAGATACTTTTGCTATCTGCTTGCGACCATTGCTTGAATATGGTGCGGAGATTTGGGGTGATGGTGCTCCTTCCAACATAAAGAAGTTGAAATCACTTCATAACGAAACTTTGAGGATAATTACTGGTGGCCTTCGTAGTACTCCCATTGACGTGATGGAGATTGATGTTCGGTTGCCACCTTTTGATAGACGCCTCCATGTTGCTTCTGCCAAAAACTTCACAAGAGCTGTCAGTCTTCCTCCAACTGTTAGCGTACCGAATGGTACCTGGTATCAAAGATGCCGACTTAGAAAATACTCTTTGGCGAAGGCTTCACGACTCCATAGTAGAAGCTTTACAGAACTTATTCCGGAATCGGTGGATGAAACTGCCATGGCTGGGCCGTCTCCTCTAGATACAAAGATTACGGTAGACTATGAGTTGCTGCACGTCAGTGGCAAGGAATCTGCTTACAAGCGGGTGGCGGCCTTAGAACTAATTAGCCGGTACAGAGATCAGGGGAAGATTATGGTTTTCACTGATGGGTCATATAATCCTCAAAGTAGGCGCGGAGGTGTTGGAGTCCTGATCCAAGATACAACAGGGGAATTAGATTGTCTATCTGCTGGCATTCCAGTCTTGCCTTCTGCATGCGCTGCTGAGGTAGCGGCGATTATAGAGGCATTGGACCACCTTATTGAGGAAGACAAGACGAACCGTGGAGTTGTTGTTTTCTCTGACTGCTTAGGAGCCATCCAGAGAATAAAGCGAGGGGATCTGGTGGCCTGGCAGCGAATACAACGATTTGATCAAGGGATTATCTTTGTATGGGTACCAAGTCATTGCGGCATTGCTGCTAACGAATACGTTGATAATCTTGCTAAAAACGGTTTAGAGAGTGGGCCTGAAATTCCAGGGACTTCTGGCCCTAACGAGATTACTAAGTTAATACAGAAAAAGAGTTTAGAGTAGTGGAGAACGCTATTTTTTGAAGAAAAAAGGGACACCTTTTATAATTACGTTACAGGAGGTGTGGACACTGATAAGGAGGATCCTATTAACCTGATTGAGCGACAATATCAAGTTTGGATATTTCGCCTAAGATGCGGACACGTGGGTTTTGGGTCTCATTTGGCAAAGATTCGACCAGACCAAAACCCTTTTTGCATATGTGGTCTGGAGGACACAGTCAGGCACTATTTATTTGAGTGCCCCATTTTGGAGGATGCCAGAAGGAGGATTTGGCCTGACGGAAATAAAGAATTGAAGTGGTTACTGTTTGATGCAGCTGGGATAAACTCTCTGTGCAAATTTATTGAGTTAACAGGCAGACATATCTAAGGTGAAAACAAGAAAATACCTGACCTTTAAACCTCGTTACAGTTACCATTTGATTTACCAATTGACCTGATCCATTGAACTGTTTTGTGACATTTATGATTTGGCTAAAATGCGACCAGGCTGAACTTATCATACAATCCTTCTACAATAGAGTAGTAAAATAATAGAGTAAAGTAAAATAGTAGAGTAAAGTTTGATGACAGGTGTTCCATCACAGTTTCCGTGCAACATTAAATGCATTCCCTCAATAATCTAAAACTTGTATTTTAGCGATGTTTGTATTCCAGCGATGGATTCAAGGATGAAAATGGAGTTTAATTTAGGTGCTTAGGCGCTGAAACAAACTTCGGATTTCTAGCTTATTCCTGGACGTCTAGCCATCCCTTTAGTGTTATTATAAATTTAGAAATAAAAATCAAAAATTCTAAAACTTAGCTTTATGACCAGCCGCACGCAGGAGTTGGTGGATCAGATCCCCCTAGCAATATAGAAATTGTTTATAATTTTCTTTTCCGATTTGGGAAAATTAAGCAGAACTGAAAATCAAATTATTTAACTAATTACTTAACCAGCTAATTGTATTGCTCACTATTTGTTTACTCAGTACAATTCCAGTTTTATATATATAAAACTCTTAGCAGGTTAGCAATCAAAACCAATCAGTTACGAGCAGTGAGGCGATTGGTCAGGCGGCATTCTTTTATCTATCTGGTGTGGTTAGTCTATTTCCTATTTCCTATTTTAATCTTAGGCCTAACTTAGAAATAAACGAAACGTAAGCAAACAGAAATAGGAAATAGACCATAAGACTTGTGAAAATATTCCTATTGTGCTATATTTCCGGGCAGGAATAGGATGGCGGTTGGCTCCCTTGACATTTCAGGTTCGGATTCAGTTTCTGAAATTAAATGAGTCTGTTTGGACCCATATTTCTAAGATATGTTAGTAATGTTTGAACTTTATCAAATGTTTTTAAGACTACTAAATGTTTTTACTAACTAACTGATGAACGTTTCCTATTTCTTGTTAACGAGTCAAATTAACATGCCATTAGTTAGTCAGAACCTGCCTAGCTCAATTTTTAAATTTCGTGATTTACAGTTTGAATTTTAATTTCAATTTAAATTTAAAAACTAATTTGTACAGCTAAAGACTGAAGACTTTAGACTACAGACTAAAGACAACTTTGTAGCATTTTTCTGCTCTTTTCAATGATATAAAAATTGTTGCAGATTACATTCCTTCGAAGTTTGGCATTATGCAACAATTTTTATATCATTGAAAACAACAGAAAAAATGCTACACGGTTGTCGAATTAGTTTTTTTAATTCTATTAACCTAATTAAAGTTATAATTAATTAATAACAAGTTGGCCCCAAAACGGGGCAATATTCCTTTGACCTTTAAACATTCAGGGGCCGATGTTATCAAAAGCGGGTTGAGTTCAACCCGGGTTGAACCCATTCTCGGGTTCAACCCTAAAATTTTCGGGTTGGCTAAACCCCGCTGCTCAACCCTATGTTATCATTGTTTTTTGGGGTTGGGCTAGCTTAACCCGGGTTGAGCCCCCGATTCAACCCAGTTTCAACCCAGATTTCAACCCCATTTTCAGAAAGCACTAAAGTAGCCTTTCCTTTGAGGCTCTAGCCAACGATCCACAGTTACGCTAGCTTATCATATATGGCAAAATACCAAGCAAACAGTGATTGGAATGGAAAAAAGTAATGCATAAGCTTGCTGAAACAAAGCTTAAATAAGTCACTTTGTTTTCAATAATGTCCTCGTATATCACCAATGGAGTTATGAGATATATATTTTAAACTTACTTTAAAAGACCAAAGAATAAAAATAATAGATATACGTACCATTAAATGTTCTTTTAAAAATATAAAAAATTTTATTGTAAAACTAGAAGGAAAGTGTCTTCTCTGTTGTTTCAACCCGGGTTGAAATCTCAAGCCTCCTCAGAGAGCAGGGTTGAGATTTAGCCATTTCAACCCGAAAACCAACCCAAATTTTCAACCCAAATATAACACTGGGTTGGAACGCAACCCCAATTTCAACCCCAACCCAGGGGCCGATGTTATCAAAGGCCGAAACCCGGGTTTTAAGGTATACCCGGGTTAAAAATGGGTTATTACCCAAATCCGATGGAATCAAAGTTGGGTTAGAACTGGGTTTTTGAAACCCGGGTTTCATAACAGGGTTTTGGATTAAATTTAGACCCAGTGTTATCATGAAACCCGGGTTTAAAAACCAGGGTTAAATTGGGGTTATAATGGCCAAATCTCAACCCTACTCAATGAGGAGGGTTGAGTCTGAAACCCGGATTTTATTCTAGGTAATTTATGGGTTTCGCTCGGGAGACCCTTTCCACTTCAAGTTCCAAAAATATAAACAAAACAGCGTAACTATTTTTGGGGTTAATTTTGGGTTAACTTAGATCAGTCAAAATGGATTTCAGGGTTATCTCGGGGTTAACCCCAATAAAACAGGGTTTCTGTAACCCAACCCCAAAATTGTTTGGTAACACTGGGTTAACCCCAGGGTTAACCCAGCCCCATAATTTCAGGGTTAACCCCAAAAACTACGAAACCCGGGTTTCAGAAAACCCAAGTTTGATAACATCGGCCCCTGTTGTTTCAACCCGGGTTTATTCAACCTTGTCTTGATAACACTGGGTCGAAGTTTTCAACCCCAATCTCAACCCGGGTTGACGCTTCAACCCGGGTTGAGATGCTTGATAACATCGGCCCCTGTTGGCAATGCTCAAAAACCATTCAATATACTACACATTTGAATTTCTGGTAACTGGAAACTCAACAAAGAAGAGCATTCAGTTTTGTTTGTCAGCAGTATTCCCTGGTTTAGCTGACAGTTGAGCTGTTAGCTCTGATGGCCTGTTTTATGGAACCGTTGAGTTGTCGATGGCTCTGGCAAAATTTGAAGTTTCATAATATCTCAACGTTTGACGAACTTCTTTGAGAAGAATGAAAGAAGAGCTTGAGCGTTAAGCAGTTCTTCATGTGCCTATGTGCAGCTCCCAAGCTACACTTTCGCACCCAAAAAGATGTATGCAAACGTGTGGGCTGCTGACAGTTGACAACTGCGAAAAGTCTGTAAATTTCGCCGCTTATATAGCTCTTAACCTAATTTGCATAAACGAACTTCCGAAAAAAAGTTTCCTATACTAGCCCTGTGTTGAAGATAGGGCTTTGATAGGTTGCAATAGAGAAAACACACGCTAAACATAAGGAAAATCCATTTTATACATTCCTGCTCCAGCAGGAATAACTGCTCCTGCAGGAACAATAAAAATAACTAATAAACTACGTGCCGTAAGCCTGTGACTAATTGACGAATCAGCGAGCAGACACAAACTTATATGAACCCGTGTTATTAGTGCTAAGTTTGACCCTCCCCCCCGGACGTTATTGGGGGTCCGGAGTTAATGAACAGAGCATATCTAGCATAATTTGTACATGCTAGTGCAAGAGTTTCTTACTCTTACTATTATATACTCTTGGCGCTCGGTTCGCTCCACTTTTGTTTAAGTCGTAGAGCAGCGACCAGGGTGAGCCACCCTGCATAATTTATAAAAACAAAAGCAATCTTGGCTGCCGAAATTTGTGATATGGAACTGATTACGTGATAACTGATCATAATACAAACTTCGAAGGAATGTAATCTGCAACAATTTTTATATCATTGCAAAGTGCAGAAAAACTGCTACAAAGTTGTCGAATTAGTTTTAAAATAGCATTAATCTAATTAAAGTTATAATTAAATAATAAAAATAACTAATAAGCTACCTACCGTATTAGCCTGAGACTAATTGGCGAATCAGCGACACACGCTCATATGAAAGTGTGTAATTAACGCAAAGTGAGACCCCGAAAATTAAGGGGGGGGCGAGCTAATGAACCGAGCAAAGCTAGCATGATTTGTATATGCCAGTATAAGAGTGTCTTGCTCTTACTATTATGTACTCTTGATCAGGCTATTCGGCTAAACAGACAACTTTTGCGCAAATGTAGCATCTTTTGAAGTGCGAATGATCGAAATCAATGAGAATCAATCGAATTGAAATCAATCAATTAATCATTTGCAATACAATTAGCAGTACAGCTGACGTAAGCTTTAATTATTAATTTTTGTAGCATCAAATTTGAATGCTGTTGTCTGTTTTTGTATGTGTGTATGTATTCACGTCATGTATGACACGCTCTTGTGCATATAATTTATGTAATATGTATGTATCTTACACACATTATCTTTGTTTCAACTACCACAAAGTGATATTATAAAAAGTGAAAAACGGACTGCTGAAATGTGTATCAAAAGATGACTTAACGCGTATCGGCACAAAGAATATAAAACATGGACTGCTAATATTAATCTATCGAAAATTATCAGAATCATGGTATAAAAAGCGGACTTGAAAGACTTTTAAATGCTTTCAAGATATGGCTTGTAGAAATCTGGTGGGGCCTCCAAATTTGGAAGAGAAAATTAATCCTTTAATTGCTCTCCTGCTGAGATGTTAGTCTGTATTAAAGAGAAGTTGAGAGGTCAGACGTAGAGGTCAATAGTTTGGGACCCCATCAGATTCTCTAACTACAAACTTACAACAAAAGTACAAAATATTGAAATTAGAAAACTGCAGTTTTGGAATTCGAATAATGTTCTAATACTTGGAAAGTAATTACGTAATTAAACTAAATTAGAAACGCTAATATAATAGATAAGTAAAATTTAAGTAATCAAGTTTTAAGGGATTAAGCTACCTGGATTACATCAGAGTAACAGTAACTGGACCTATTAAAAATGTTCAGAAAATAGTTTCTTTAATTTAAAACTGAATTGATTACTAAAAATGCTAAAACCTTAAAGCTAAAATTAAGCTGAGTAACTTATTAGCATTCTATTTAATTTGGAAGAGTTAAACGTTCAATGCACTATAGATAGGCTTAAATCTTAGAACGCTCTTAAGTTACTGTTATAAAGGTTCGTTCATTATTTTCTACTCACTTTACTGTTAGAGAATCTGATGGGGCCCCCAAACTATGACTTTTACGCCTGACCTTTCCACTTCTCTTTAATACACACCAACGTCTCACTAGGCGAGCAATTAAAGGATTAATTTTCTCTTCCAATTTTGGGGGCCCTAGTGTGTTAGAACGGCCGGGTTGAACCGGCCGGCGGCCGGCCGCCGGCCGTCGAAAAATGTCACCGGCCGGCCGCCGGCCAACGGCCCGCCGGCCGGCCGTTGGCCGTCCTCGGCCGGCGGCTACCGGCCGGCCGGCCGCCGGCTGGCCGGCGGCTAGCCAGACATATTTTTCAGTGTTTGAAGGCAATCTGAGCTAGAAATTTGCAAAATACTTATATTATGCATTACAAAGGCAATGGAATCGGTCTTCACTTTATATATTTGGAAAAAGCTCACATTCTGTCTTGGATTTGTTATGGTAATTGGTAAACATTTGCTGCTCTGCTCAAATTGCTGTATAAACTACAAATATTTGTGTCAAACCGGCGGCCAGCCGCCGGCCAATGGCCGGCCGGCGGCTGAACGGCCAGACGGCCAACGGCCGGCCGCCGGCCGAACGGCCAGACACTCAGCCGGGCCGGCCACCGGCTCAACAGCCGCCGGCCGGCCGGCGGCCGGCCGCCGGCTTCCCGGCAGTTCTAAAACACTAGGGGGCCCCACCAGATTCCTACAAGACAAGCCCAAAATATAGCTTTTACTACTACTAAAATTTAATAATACAATGTGGTACATCAGAGTTAAGGTTAAAATGTTAAAAACATTATATTTTATACCTTTGTATCAACATTTTCAAGCATACATTTTTATCATGCTTTAGCAAAATTAATACATCTGTTTGTAAAACGAGTAAAATGTACTTAGAGGTAATGTGTAAGTGTGCTCAAATTATTATAATTTACGTACCATTACACCATAACCAGTCTAAACTATTCAGTACAACCACGCAATATGTAAGTAGTTGCATTATGGGACAGTTGGAATAAAGTTATGTCAGTCGACGTTGGGGTAATATGTTGGGTTACAGTCAAAACCGTTACAGAATTTAAAACTTTGATAAGTTGGGTCGCCAAATTGATTTATGTTTTGAGGGTTGATTCTTTGATGATTTTGCCAAAACTTCTGGTGTTCTCAATATCATTTTTTCATTATTGACCAACAATGCAAGGATAACGTTTCTTTTACGATATCTGGAGTTTCCTGAAATATTCGTTGGTTAAACTCTTCCGAAGTTTTCGTCATTATAAAAACTGTCCACTCTGTTTTGTATGCTAGTTTAAAATCAGTATGTTTTCTTCAATCGCAGTGAATTTTGAATTAACGTTGTGTGAATAGACACCTTCGCATTAAAGTGCATTGTGTGGTTGATTAAACTATCCGTAGAGAACGTGATGTACAGTAGGGCGGAGATGCCCTACTGTCATATTTCGTTAATATTTAAAAAGGCTCCTATTGAAAATTAATCCTAGTCTAGATATTGTGTTTTTGCTAAAATTGCCCGTCAGTTCATAATTTGTGTTTGAAAGTGTTATTGTCAGTGATTGCACGAAGATAGATCATGTATTTCACTAGTTACATCTAAAATTCTCTCTCAAAAGTTTGTCAAAATTCTATTGGCTGGAGGCCTGTCACGTGACTTCGTAATCACTATGGTGGCCTCCAGTGTTCTTTTCTTGAGTCTATGTCTTTCTTTCGCGCGCAGCAGGCGGTTTTTCTATACTCTACGTTGCTTATCAAAATTTCGTCTGTCTTTATTTCACGTCTTGGGTTGGGGCCCCTGAGTGTTCTTGAACTTCGGGGACGGATACTAAAGAACCCTCAACCTGGCGATAGGTTGGGCAGGGACCCCAAGGTTGAATAAGCGGGGCCTACATTATTCTAAATTTATTATTAATACTATTATATGCCCTTGCCTGCCTCTCTTCCTGCTTCTGGACTATAACTGTGAGTATCAAGTGTTTTATATATTATCTGGTATTTCTTCCCCCTCCTCCTTTCTTATATTAAATCTTGTAATACGGCCACTTGGCCCAGTGTACTTTAGCTAGGTTTTAGATTTGCTAGTTCGGTAGATGTGGTGCCGTTACACAAATCGAGAGGTTCCGCTATACAAACTTTGGTGCCGTTATACAAACCTTGAGTCTCGTTACACAAATAGGTTTTCCCACTATACAAACCGCTTTTTCCGTTACACAAACCGTCTTTCCCGTTGCACAAACCTCAGACTTCTAAATACTACGATGTAATATTTATTTTAAACAATGATAAGTAGAATTTTCTTACTTTCAAAACATTTAACTGTAAGCAACCAAATACAAAGTCAATTATAAATATTTAAAACTAATTAAGACATTTTTAGGCCTAAATTAAAATTATAATTCCACACTAACACACTTTAAATTCGAGAAATAATTTGATTTATTTAATCATAATCTATTGCCCAGCTTCAATAAAGTTTGTCGGCAGTTTTTGGCGCCCGAGAAAATATGATAACTTTTAAAACGTAATTTGTACGTGAGCCTTGAAGTGAAATTCCTAAATAACCGTAAAGACATACGACTTTATTTGAATCGACCACTAAATGAAACAGGAAATGAAACAGGTATAATTGGTTAAAGTCGGTTCAGTTGCGTTTTCTATGAAATTAAATCCACTTCAACTTCTTTGAATATTGCGCATAATTATTTGGTTGATGATATTTCAGCATACACTTAAAATTTGTGCCGATAGAGCGCTAAAACAATACAGGTTAATGGTTTGTGTAACGGCACTATTGGTTTGTGTAACGGCACTTTTGGTTTGTGTAACGGCACTTTTAGTTTGTGTAACGGCACTTACGGTTTGTGTAACGGTACTGTTGGTTTGTGTAGCGGGACGGTTTGTATAACGGGAAAACACCGTTCGGTAAGTAGGGTACTTAGGGTCTAGGCTTGGGGTAACGTAGTGGGAGTGAGAATTAGGTTTCACGAATACTTGGTTCGGCTTATTGGCAAGGCTTGTCGAGGTCGGCTTGGAACTATCTTCAGTCCAAGTTGCGTGTCCAATCTATAGCGCACAGCACCCCGTAAAGGTCTTTGGCTGCCCAACAACCAGTCTCTGGGGCCAAAACTTTACAGTGACAGAAGACAAAAGCCTGGTAAAACATGTCCACGCACGATTATCGATTCTGTTGATTAGTCCATTATTCCTGCCACACTGTGGATATAGGCCCGACTGCTCGAGGATTATTCGTTGCCGCACAGAATAGTGAAGTTAGTCCGCAAAACCGTAGAAAAGGCAGGTTTAGCATTGCTGTTCTAATTTCATAGTTCTTTTTGAAGTATATGATCACATTAATGGCAGAGTTAAGATTGACGGTAATCCAAGAAACAGGAATAACCACTGCAAGTTCCAATTCGGTAGCTTCAACGAAATTGTAATAACAGCAAATTGCAACTGGAACCGTATATAGAACGAAAGTAAAACTTATGACAATTGTTAATGTTTTTGTAATACGATTTTGTCGTTCCCTGCTTCTTTTTACAATAGACGGTTCGTTTAATTGTATGGTTTTGTATTTGAGCATACTAATGGCTATGACATACAGCACAATTGTTAGAACAGAAAGAGCTAGTTGTATCAGCCAATGTACATAAGCCATAAACCAGTGCCCCAGTGCCCAATCAGTAATACAAATGGCACTGTATCTGGCGGTTGTAGTTGCATTATTCTGGTAGGATGCAAACACAGAGGTTCCGTAAAATACTGAAGTGCTTGCTAATGCACACGCGACTAGCATCAGCAGGTGTCGCCGTTTCAGCTTCATATATATGGTAATGCTGCAGCATGCAATCAGTCTGTCGATAGAGACTAAGCAAGTCATAATCGGAATCAGAAATGGCGATATGCAAAACAGTTGATTATGAACAGTCCATAAGCATTCCCAAGGCGTTTTTTGGATTTCAGCTAAGTCATTGTGCAGTAAAATTACTCTGTAGCCTCCTGCAGTCAATTGTGCCCAGCCTCCTAAGAATTCGGCTCCCGCCAAGGCCGCAGGAAATATGTATTCTTTTCGATGTAAGGATTTAGTTTTGGCGATTACCATCACTATGAGTAAATTCCCTGATACTTGTATTATTCCTTCGAACACATAAATGTAATAAAACATGTAGGCTCGTATTTGTGGTGGCAAAATTGAAGACAGTATACTGATTGTTCCAGTCTCCACCGTTGCATTTAGGGCCATGCTATCCATCGCAGACATAATGTATTTACCTTTACGCAATATTTTTGTCACGTCACTCACACAATACTACTGTATAAATAGAAAGCTTATGTTATCTAAAACACAAATATTTTGATCCTTAAAGTTAAAACTATTTGACAAATTATTTAAGAATTTAAATACAATTTAGGATGCAGGATTCAGTTATGTAAGTTCAGTTATACGTAGACAAGTTGGCCCCAAAGCGGCAATATTCCTTCTTATGCCTGTACGAATTTTAGTATGAAATGTTTAAAATTCGTTTGCAATACAATATACTTTTCTAATTGTTTCTACTTTATGTAATCAGAAATAGCGAGTGAGACTATTCAAATGTTTTCTTTTTTTAGAATTTTCTTGCTGATAGTTAAATGGCATCTATTTAACCGTTAAGATATTTTTACTTAACTACTGGTTAAGTAGCTCACCTACTTAACCATTAACCGCAGACGAGAACAAACTAATTGTCCATTTAAGTATAATGCCACCCTGGTAGAGTGAAAACTAAACTACATTTCCTGTCTTTTTCTCGACATGATGCGATATGAAATATATCCGTAAAAGATCGTAATACATCGTATCTATCACTTTTTTGGCCCTAAATACTATGTTTGTTCCTTACTGCGCCAAAGTGAGCTCCCGAACTACACTGATGCGCCCAAATATATGCAACCGTTTAGACTGTTGACAGTTGACAACTGCGGGAAATTGTAGGTCGCTTTGGGTCAAAGTTGATAGTCACGGATTTCGTTCATTTTCGCACAAAATATAGGTACGTATGTTATCAAAACAAGACAAAATATTTCGAGTTCGAAACCAAACAGTGACAGAGATATTCGGGGTAATAGTTTGAAAGCTTGAAAATTTCTGTGATTTGACGTCCAAGGTCAAGTGGAGACATAACGGCAGCGAAAGTGGGGTCGACTAATATGTCAAATTAATACGGTTGGTTTGCTAATATTTCCGTGGTAAAACTACTTCGACTCCGTCATAGCCACTCAGTCGTTCGCAATGCAATCTTCAATCGTGAACTGAGGCTAATTTTCAGTAACTGTGCC
The DNA here is from genome assembly GCA_030248195.1 of Trissonchulus latispiculum. Lineage (NCBI taxonomy): Eukaryota > Metazoa > Nematoda > Enoplea > Enoplida > Ironidae > Trissonchulus > Trissonchulus latispiculum. The sequence continues at coordinate 18,145 of JASAND010010152.1, forward strand.
CTCAAACTTTGCTTGCTCTAACTTGCAAATACTAAATTTCACACACATAGTTAGTTCTAATTAGAAAAGTTGTTCAGCTCATCATTAGCTATCGAATGATACCCAATTTGTCTATATTTTGGAAATTTCAAAAACTGACTTTTGTGACCTATAAGAGATCAAAGGAGCCCACACGACAGAAAAGTTCTACCTTGAAGCACTTGCCTTTACCATAAAGTCCGTGAGGCATGGAGAGTTTTATGTGCCAAATTTTAGCGACTTTCGCGTAGGTAATGAGTGAAAAATTATTAAAACACCGTAAAAATTGTGCAAAATGATGCTTTTTGGCAAAATTAGCACATTTTGTGGCAACCTTTTTGATAGCACAACAAATGTTAGAAAGCTGCAACTACATTAGAATTCTGTGCAAGTGCAACTATCTATAGGCGATTTCCCAGCTTTTGCCAATCGCCAAAGAGAGGCGAAAATGTTTTTCTGGTCCTGTTTTTCGTGGTACAAAAAGCACCTATTTTCCAAAATTTTGACTTTGAAAAATCGCCAAAAATCCTCCACTCAACGGAATTGTACCAGAAGGGTTATTTGCACTCTCTGATATGTCCTTAACGTGTACAACAAGGTTGTAGCGCTGTATCTTTCATACAGCGAAAACTTTTCCTGCCACAAGCTTTTTAAGCTACTTCGAAGCAATATTACGCAAAAGGCGCCTGTTTTGTTTTGAGGACCCTTTGAGACTAAAAAATATGTGAAAATGAGCAAAATCGGGGATGGTCGAAAAATCGGCCAAAAACCAACCCCCCTTAAATAGCTGCTTACCTAATTTGCATAAATCAATTAACAGTGCTCTCTACTAGCCCTGAGTTGACGATCGGCCTCGTTGTGGTAAAATAGAGAAAGAACACATTAAACATTACCAAACTTCATTTTATACATTCCTGCTCCAGCAGGAATAACCAAATAAAATAATAGCAATAAATTATAATAACAAAAATTTCATGACGCCACGGAATTAAAGTAGCATTATGAACAAAAAACGTGAAACGTATTTATAGATACTATTCATGGCGCAAACTAGCATATCGTGCCGGCCGAGGAATTTGTTTCGTTGAAGATTTGCTGGTAAGAAAGAAGTCATTTGTGTTTACTTCTATTCTTATTAGCTGTTCTACAATAATATTTCTTTCAATTTAAAGTTTTGCTCAAGTATCAAATTCCATGATAAGCGCTTGCTTAACTTAGGACAAGTACAGTAATTAAGAAGTTAGATTGAAGTCCCAGAAAAACTAGAAGAAGCAAGCTAATGCTTCCATTTTCCTCGACAAATTTCATGGCAAACTTTACAAAGTAAAGACAAACCAAATTTGAAAAGGTGTAATTCTGATTTCTGATCTATATGTTCTTCACGGCGTTACATATCTAAAAGGATAGGTGATTGGTCTTCTCTTCCCACGGGCGCTATTAAATTCCGGGTCGCGGCGTTTTGCCCATCTTTACCCTTTTGAGTCAACGAAGACGACCGTAGAACTGAGAAGGTGTAGTTGGATGAGCAGAAATTGTGCATTTTACCAGGGCCCGTGTCTTGCAGTTTCTCAGATACTTGGTTATTCAGAGTAAACCTGAATTATATTGTTTCCTTCTGCGGCACCAATAAATATGTTAACAAAGCCAAAAAGTATTTGTTCATTTCAAAAGAAAATGAAGTTGCTAATCTTTGAGAAGTTATTGCTCTTGCTAAACGGAACCTACTATCATACAACTTATCCTAAAAGTAGAAATAGAAACTATGCAATACAAGTAAGTACCCGGTTTTCAAAGGTTTAAGCATAACATAAAGGGAAAGCTTAGGCATATCCATCATGGTTTACATATCCATCTATTTGGCCTAGTCCCTTCAACCATGTAAATTATGAATGACCGTTAACGAATTCAGCCTCACAGACTATTTCTCATTAATAACTTTTTGGACTGGTGATATGTGATTGGCAGCTGCAGGTTTCAGAAACATGCCCATACACCTCCTATGCTATTATTTAAGTTTCTGAGCTCAACTGTTAATATCAATCTAGAATATCTGTTAGAATGTAGCTAAGTAAAATGCTTCTAAGTGCTTGATACCAAGAGTACACAATACATAACAGTATGACTAGCGTCATACGCTATGTATTGATTATCATCTCGCTACATTCGATGCGAACTATCGACTGACCCCCCCCCCCATAAATTGTCAAAGAAATTCGCACGCTATGTTTGCACGCAACAGACACATGCGAACGCATTTGAACCAACTGACTAGTCGTCTTTTCGAGCTTTAGCGTGCAAGCATAGCGTTCGAATTTGTTTTGATAAGGGGGTCTGATTTATGGGGGGGGGGTAAGCCGATAGCGTGCAGAAGATGTAGCGAGTTGATAATACATAGCGCATGACGCTGGTCACACCTTTGTATATTATGTACTCTTGTTGATACTAAAAGAGTCCCAGACAGCTTATCTGTTTGTTGACCTCAAACGATAGTTTGTCCACGCATACTATTCGACAAAAACGCACATTTTCAAGGTCTTATAGTAGTATCATTCCGTGTATTGTTTGGCTCAAGAGTAAAGACTCAAGCTTCAAAGCCATGCATACCATGTATAACTGAAAGATAAAAAATCTGACTTGATTTCACATACAAAACTTCCTGGATCACTGATAATGTTTTTACTAAGTTTTTGTTTTACTGAACATAATTTATGGATTAGACTGTTTGCACATCAGTATACATCGCCTCAGTGAGATTTTCTTACTGTTACCACAATGTTGAATTGCATCAAAAGCGCAGGAATGACTGATTAATACAGGAAAACTTGTCCAGTGCATAACATTTTTTCTTTTTATACCGCCGGAGGCGGTATACTTGTAATGGGTTGACCCATCTGAATAGCTATGTTTTGCATGTAAATTGTTTGGCGCGGAGGATTTCCTTCCTATCTTCAACACATGTCCCTATTACGCAGGTTTTTTTGCCCAACAGTTTTTCTATGATTTTGCAATTTTTACAGCATTGCTACAGTCCATTTTCTGCAATTTCTTTTCTCTGTAAATTGTTTTGTCTGCCTTTTTTCATAGTCCCGAAAACCGGGCATTATTTGCCTGTCACTTGATTGGCAGAGGTTTAACAGATCAATAAATAGCTAAAACTGCCATTAAAATTTTCGTGTGAAAAGATTGATTTTGCGCTTGCACTGTATTTGTTGCATTAGTGTCTACTTTGCTTTAGAATTTACATAGAATAAATTGTTTAAAATAAACACTGATATGATTTAATCATAATTTTCTTTCTAGCGGCTTAGTCGATACATTCGTTAATGTGAGAGTGGTGCAGTGCTTAGAGTGTCCGCTTTGCGCTGGTCCGGACACAGATCGAATCCTTCTTCTGGCAGAACTTTACTTTCACAATTGAATACTTTCCCATAAAATACTGTCATTCTTTTGTCTCAGAAAATCCCAAATGTTAGGGAGTTTAAACTAGTCAAATGCTAGCGTCACAATACAGTAGAATGTTCACAATACAGTTATGTACTATATATGCAAAACAAACAAAACATTGAACACAGAAATTTCAAACACTACGGCGGTATTTACTCCTCTTTTAAGGGGTAACTTGTTATTATTCCTGCTGGAGCAAGAATCTATAAAATGAGTTTTAGCTCTGTTTATCGTGTATTTTCTCTATTTCACCACATCAGAGCCCTATCTTCAACACAGGGCTAGTATAGGGCACTTTTTTGCGGAAGTTAGTTTATGCAAATTAGGTTAGCACCTATTTAAACGGCCGAAATTACTGTCTTCTCGCAGTTGTCAACTGTCAGCAATCTAACCGGTTGCAAATATTTGGGCGCAACAGTGAGCCAGGGAAGGGAGCTCACTTAGGCGCATTAGGGACAAAAGCAATACTCAGTTGAATTGCAGTTTAGCTGAACTGAACTGATAAAGTTGACACAGCACTCTAGAAATAACGTTTGACAGGCTATAAATGGATGATCTGTAGTTATCACTGTACAGCATCAACTATCAATAATATTCATTAAAAATTTTATAACATTGAACTTGTATTCTCTGCATCAACTTGTTGAGCTATAATGTTCGTTCACTATCAAAATAGTTTTGATTAGTCTCGTTCCATGTTTGTTTATATAAAAAATGGAAGCAACTTGAAAAATTAAGGCGATTTAACACAATTAGAAAACCATTGAAGACGATTTTTGTGCATTTCCCACAAATAATCATAAAGGTCGATGAAGGAATATTGCCCCTTTTGGGGCCAACTTGTTTCATACTAGAACTGCTAACAGAAAAATTATTAAAGGAACGGTAATAACCTTACTTCCTCCTCACCCATTTACTTTGAGAAAATTGTAACATTATGCTTATCTCGTCGTACTAATTAAAATCATACTTATGAGGTATCCTTGCACAACAATGTGTTCAGTTTAAACGTGTAGATTCAAAACACAAGTACGCGTCTTTTGTTATGTGAATGCTGGCCTTAATATCTCGAAAAGGGACCTGCACTTACGTTGAACTGAAATTCCTAATAGCAAACAGCAAAAGACAAAATATAAATTAAAATAACAGTGGCTTTAATTTTGGATATTCATACGTATAAGTACAAATATGTTATTATAAATATGTTTGACTGATGCAGAACTCGATGACCCAACTGGGCAAGAAATTTATGTTAATTAATAATATGTGCTTCTTACTCAAATCAACTGGCTACAAGCCAAAAGTCAATCCTAGTCATTTGGGCTGTGAAGCAGAACTTATTAGCGACAGAGTGTCCTCAAGCACTATAGTTATGCGATACCACCGAGCCATCCCTCCCAACAACGGCCGTCATTTTTGAAGCTTTTACAGATGTTTCGGCTATGATGCAAACACAGCTGTTCAGTGCTGACTCAAGTTTAAACGCATATTTATTTACAGCTACTTTGCAATGGAGAAAACTCATATAGCTGATCTAGCTTATGTTATGAAAAGGCTTTCATTAATGGTCAAAGTTGGTTGAAATTACCTATTACGTTAATTATGTGAAGGAATGTGCTGAGGTCCAGTCAATTTGAGATTATTATGTTTCACATGTTTCATCATATTTGCCAGAATCCAATGTCCAAGTTCATGTTTGTATAGATATTTTGTATTTGAAAGAAAATATCAGAGTTGCCAGACTAAAATCAATAATTAATATTTCGGACTCTACCCCAAAGGTTAAATTAATAATAGAAGCAAACTCTTTTAATCGTTTCTTTGATCTGGAATTGGTCCGGGATGGGACCTCTTCATTCGTATTGTCACCCATGGTAGTTAAGAAATCCGTGCCAAAGCAATTTTAGTTTCTAATTGCAGAAAGGATCGTGCAAATTTGTGTTTACGATTGTAAAAAATTCTCTAAAGTGCAGTTTTAAGGCAATAAAATGTCACATTTTGGAAGATAGTCTCTTAGGTAGGCTTAAAATAGTTATATAGGTAGTTGTTTCATGTAAAATGTGTTTATAATTAGTTAGTGTTTATATGAATTAATTAGCAATAATTAGGCTTTAATTAGTTAATGTGCGTGATTTTTATCTAGAAAACAACTTAGGTTCATTGGAAAGGCAATTTTCTCCTGATTCCAAAAATGCAATCCCCATCTTTTAACTCCCAAAAATGAGTGAGTTATTAATGAAAATGTTTTAATAAGATTACTTCTAATTTCGTAATCTTACCTCTTTAAATGGTTTACCTCAAAATTTGGTCCCCACCCACCTTTGTGTTAACTTTGGGAAACTCCCTTTTTCATTGTCTGGGAAGCCGTCTGCTTCCCAGACAGCGTAGTAGTGGGAGTACTACTACGTCCATTTATTCAGTCTACGTGAGGCTTGTCCTCACTCGAACTCTTGTTTGGGCCAAGAGGCCAGGAGAGAATTGCCTCTCCAGAAAGAAAGAGTATACACCTTTGTGTACATAGGTAGGTCTGGAGGGGGCTTAGCCTCCTCCTTAATAATTTAAAATTAATAAAAATTGGTAGGAATAGGTAATAACATACGTAGAGTTAGAAATTGTAGTTAGTATTACCTAGAAAATTACGTATGAATTTTTATGCACATTTTTAGGAAATTGCTCCCTACTTCCTCGGTCAAGCGAGGACACTGAGTTTCTAGCAATAGGGAGCAATTGCTGCTAAGGTTGCTGTGTTGGCTTCTCTTGTTTGCGGCCAAAAGTTCACTCAAAATTTCAAAGTAGGGGCTCAGGACAAGAGAAGCCAAAGAAAATTAAGAAATTAAGAACAGACATATAAATTGTGCCCAAAAGAAGAAGTTAAAAATATTTTTCCCATAATCGGCCGAGATTGGCCTGATTTTTGAGCCCCATTTCAGTCGAATTCATGAAAGTTGAAAATTAGATCCGAAACTTCCCCCTTTGGTTGCATTTACATGTTAACCAAAATTTTATAAAATTCTAGAAAGTTTCGGACCCTGAAATTAATCAGAAAAGTGGTCAGCTGGGGGCAATATTTCGCCATTATCGCTAATCTTCCCCTGACTGACCACCAGGCTCAAAAAGAGCCTGGATCCTGCAATGTTAAAGGTGGCAAGCTTCTAGAAAGTTCTAGAACTTTCTAGAAGCTTTGCCTTAAATTCAAAGCTTCGCCGACGGAATCATGCTGTCACTGGGCTGTCAGAGAGCTGTCAGCCCAGTCCCAAAATTTTAGACTCACTCAGTGTTCGCTGAGGGCCGACCGAGAGCGGTCGGCCAAATTTTCTTCTCTGAGTGCACGTCCTTATAGTGGGCTGTGGTTTGCAGCACCTAGGACTGTGCACTCATCATAAATTTTAAGAAAAAATATAGGAACTTTTCTGGCCTTCGGGCCAGAAAAGGATGTGAGTTTATACCCGCGAACACCTACAATCTAAGGAGCCTTTGGGTTTTCTATGCCCGGCTCAAATTCACTGACTAGGACTAAAAGAAATCTAGGAATTTTGCACTGTTGGCCTTCGGGCCTATTTTTTTATATTATGTGATGTTTTGGCCTCCGGGCCCCTCTTTTTTTTGTGGCCAGTTGGCCTAATTTCCAAGCCACGGCCCTAGAGGCCAGTTTTGCATTTTGAAGAGGGCCCTCGTGGCCATGGGGTTTTGCAAGATAACGGGATTTTGAGTGGGGACCTCAGCTTTTGAGTCTGAGATAGAGGGTCCCTTAATTACGACCCTAATTTAATTAACTAGTTATAGGGATCTTTTCACCCTACAGCCGGCAACTAGGTGTTACCGGCCATATTCTGTAACGAAGGCGCTAACGATTTAAAAATCACTGTTTATATGATTGTCTCTATTTTCAGCGTTAGGTCGGCTTTAAAATTATCAGGTTTCTAAAAATATAGGCTATTCTCAAACTGAATCCAAAAACCTTGAGTCTTTACGTTATCTTGTTGATTAATAATTCCGAGTTTTTGGGGAGGAATGGCCGGCTTCCTCCGATTAGTAAATTAAAATATGTTCTCTGTAATCTTGTTTAATAATAATTGCTTGGCGATTATTATTCACTCAGGCTTTCGCAAATTTCCATCAAACTTTGTTTTAAGTGAGGAAAACGTGAGGTTTTCCTAAAAGTATGGTTTCCCAAAGCTCAAAGTTTACAAAAGTTAAATAAAACAGCAACTTCGACGAGAAAGTTTCAAAAATGTGCATAAACCGGTAGTTTAGGGAAGTACCTAGAATTTAGATTAGAAATAGGAAAAAAGTTTGTAGTCAGGATTAATAATGTGATTAATAACTGTAATTATGTTTGATAATTATATTAATTTCAGGAATTTAGGATGTATTAGTTAAGTTGGAATGTGTGAAGGTGTGCG